>JADRCC010574363.1:4056-16014 GCA_019843855.1 Hylomyscus alleni | reverse complement strand
CTGTCTCGAAAAACCAAAACAAAAAACAAGAACAAAAACAAAAACAAAAAAACCAGACATATATACCCATCAATAAACATCCCCACACTATGTTATTTAGGTTGGTTTGTTTGTTTGTTTTTGCATTCTTGCTGCTTATAAGGTGGTATTTTAAAAAAATAAATGTCTGTTTGATGGTCACTCCTGAGAAACCAGAGTCCCTAATCTCAGGGAGATTCACAGGAGGTGTGTTCTTAAATGGAAAAGAGGAGTATCTGTAACATCTATATGTCTATATAATATTCACCACTTCAGACCCTGATGTAGTTATCATCTTGATAACCACAAGGTTGGCTCTCTCTCTCTCTCTCTCTCTCTCTCTCTCTCTCTCTCTCTCTCTCTTGCACACACACACACACACACACACACACATCACAAGTAACAAAGTATTCAACTAATGTGGGCATATGATGTTGAGGGAAACTGTGGAATACAAAACTACTATGATTGCCATGGAATTTCAGCAAAAACACAAAAATGTTGCCATCATAAAATGTGTGATCATTTGCCCTCAGATGCGACTGGATGTTTTGCAGTGAAGTCATTGGATTGAAGTGCAGTTTTATGACATCAGAAGACATTCTAGCTGGCAGATGAGACATTCTGCTGTCTGAGAAACCCAAATGAAATCCATTGCCCTGCTAAGTGCCTATACTGACACGCCCCAGGGACAAACAAATGAGATGAAATGCAAGTGTGTGCATCCGATGGGCAGGCGGATAGTCAAGACCAATTATTGAAAGTAGTAACTTGAGGGCAAGTTAAGAATTGAAACTCAGAAACTGTGGGACCCACAATTGAAAGTGTGCCCTTGGGAATAACTAAAATAACATTGATCTGGGCAACAAACTCAAAATAACAATAACACATGCTACATCTCTAAGAGGTGCCTGGGGAAATCCAAACAAAACAAACACTGAGTGCTATGAAACTTGTTTTACTACTTGGAAGAACTACTGATCAGCTGCTTAAACCCACTGGGGACCCAGAGCATAACAGGAGAATCTATCTTTGAGTGGTTTGGGGATAGTGTGAAGTGATTTGATTCAGACAGGACTCCACTGTGAATTTTGTTTGGGGTTATAATAAGTGTCTATACATATTATCATTTGATTCTCAAGACAGCACTATGATATTATCTCCATTTTACAAGTGAGAAAACTCAAATTCACAGAGGTTGAAAAACGTGCAGCAACTCAGCCATGAGTGACATATTCCAGACACATCCTTGTATCTGTCAGGTCCCCAGAAAATGAGAGGGAAAGTGGAATGAATTATGAAATGAGAATCCTTTGATGTCCCTGTGCTCAACACCAAATTGAACTCTCAATAAAATAAGACATTTAGAAATAGTTAATGTCTAACTCTTATGAGTGACTTTTAAAAATACATCTATAAATTAACAAACAGGATGTTTATTGTTATAATGTCAAATGATAATGACAAGCTACATGGACTTTTCATTTAAATACCCAGGTGGCTTTTAGAAATATCCAGTCTTGATCAAATTTACTCATCATATCTTTATAACTTGAAGTAGTTGAAAATAATGAGCAATGAAAAGAAAGAATAAATTTCAGATTGGGGAAGAACATCTTTTAAAGGGGGTGGAAGGAAAGTCACCAAAATTTAATTCACAAGAAATTTCATTTACTGTCAAATGTGGTAAAAAACTCAGTAAGTCTGATAACAAGCTTTCTCAATTAATAGTAAGCATAGAAACAATTGCTCTGTTCTGGACTACACTGTGGGCTAGCCAGACGCTTGGTGCTTCGTGGACCACACTGTGGGCTAGCCAGACGCTTGGTGCTTCGGCGCATTCTTTTATGTCATTCTAAGGAGCTACATTTGCCAGTCTGCAGAAGAGAAAAATGGAAACTAGCAGCCATATGTAACTTAGCTAAAGGCATGGATCTGGTAGCTGTCAAAGATGTAATTCAAAGCACATAATGTTATTGAGATGCCCTGCCTCTCCCAGCCATCAAGGGGACACAGTAGGATGCCTATGAAAAGTCTACGATAATTTGCTACCATTGCTTGTAGTGTGTAGTCTCGAGAAATCCTGTCTCGAAAAACCAAAAAACAAACAAAAAAACAAAAACAAAAACAAAAAACAAAGAATCGAGTGGAATCTTAATTATATGCAAGCATTTCACAGGGTACTTGAGAATGTGTATGGATGAGAAATGCATATAGCATGAGCTTTCAAGGATCTGCTGGACAGCTAAGTCCAGAGTTTATTTCTACCAAGCTTTCTTTTTTTGTTTGTTTGTTTGTTTGTTTGTTTTTTGTTTTTTTGAGACAGGGTTTTTCTCTGTGTAGCCTTGGCTGTCCTGGAACTCACTCTGTAGACCAGGCTGGCCTCGAACTCAGAAATCCGCCTGCCTCTGCCTCCCAAGTGCTGGGATTAAAGGCATGCGCCACCACTGCCCAGCCAGAGTTTACTTCTAATTAGTGACACACTTGACTAAACTTTAGACTTCTAAATGCACTGCTCAGTGTTCTTTCTGACCTAGCTGGACATAACCTCTATAGGAGGGAAGAAAACAGAAACATTAAAATCTTAAGTCCTCCAGGTATAGATGCTTCACACACCTAATCTCGATGTTGTTGTCTTGGTAAACGCAAGACAAATAATCTGAAAAAAGTCTAACAAAATAAAAACAACACCTAAGTCTAAGTGGACTGAAGTTTTCAGGGCCCTCTAAGTTTGTTGGAACCCCTACAAATGCAGTCACTATCTTATTGAATAAGAACTCCCCAGCCAGGTATCAGATGTGATGCTTGAGAGTGGAAAGGTGAGACAGGGCAGAGAGCAGTGTTGAGCTGAGAGCGGAGAAGAACCTTGAGGTTGAATGAATAATCACTGAACAAGCTCTTACATCAAGCACCAGTAATCACTGAACAAGCTCTTACATCAAGCATCAGTCACTTCATACAAGCTATTCCCACACTCACCTGCCATCACTTTTCCCAAGTCTATCTTTTTCCTTATACTGCAAGGCATGTGTCTGATCAACTACTGTTCATTCAGATCCATGTTAAGACATTCAGCAGATAGTAGATACTCAACAAATACCTATTAATTGAGGTGAGTACTGGATCAATCAACCAGGGCCAGGGCATGCCAAGTAACATAGCCAAGGTTTTAAAACTACTCCAAGAACTGGTGGTAATGTGGACATATCTTACCTCTTTGTTCTCATAGCTTTCCACAGCAAAATCATTTTTAATCACAATGTATCTGTCCTTCCATTTCCTGATGTCTTCAGCAAACTGGGAGAGCTCAGCTTCATACAAAATAGTTCCTGGTTCCAGTGGGGGCTTAAAGAAGATGGATATAATTAATTGCCATAACAAGAAGATAATATATCTTGCCAACAGTATGTTATTCATGATATTCAAGGAATAATTTAAGAAATTATGGCGTGCAGTGATCGTGGGGAAACTGTTGTTTTCTCCTGATTACCATGAGTTTTCCTTCCCATTCCTTCAAAGAAAGCGCCCACACTTGTTACATGATACTGTTCTGATTTTCATTTCTCTCTACATAGACTAGGAATGGGAGCATATGGTGGAAGGTATATCCTTTGCATGCATATGGCACTTAATAAATACTTGATAAACTGTGTGAATGACGGAGGCAGTGTACTGAGTTCACACCAGGGGTATCCACTGCAACTCACTGACATGCCTCAAGGTTACGTCTAGAATCAGTCAGCTGTTCACCTGTTTCCCCAGTTTAATTTCTGTCGTTGTGATAAAAATATTTTGACTTCTAACAGCAATTAGAATAAAGAGGTTGTTTGGCTTACAACTCCAGGCCACAGTTTCAGGGAACTAAAGCAACTAGTCACATTAAATCCAGTCAGGAACAAAGAGAGTTGGGGCTGGAGAGATGGCTCAGAGGTTAAGAGCAGTGGCTGCTCTTTCAGAAGACCTGAATTCAATTTCCACCAACCACATGGTAGCTCACAACCATCTGAATGAGTTCTGATGCCCTTACCTGGCATGAAGGTATACATGCAGATGCATGCACACCATAATTTAAAAAAAAAAGAGCAAAGAAAGTTATAACAAGCTCATGGACGCTTGCTTGCTTGCTTGCTTGCTTGCATAGCTCAACAATGCTGCCCACAGTGAGAGGCTGGGTCTTCCCACATCAGTCAACTACTAAGACTATCTCCACAGACTTAATGTGATGTTTTGAATGAGAATGACCCCATAGACCCATATGTTTGAATACTTTGTTCCAGTTTGGTGGAACTATTTGGGAAGGATCAGGAGGTGTGGCGTTGTTGAGGGAAGAGTACGGCTTTGACGTGTCTTGGAAGGGGTAAGCATTAAGGTTTCAAAAGGCTTGGACCATTCCAAGTCTCTCTTTCTCTGCCTGTGGTTGTATCTCAAGATGTCAGCTCTCAGCCACAGTTCCAGCGCCATGCTTGCCTGCTGCCATGCTCCCTGCCATAACTGTCATGGACTCTATCCCTCTGGAACTGAGAACCCCAGATACACTCTTTTTTCTATAAGTTGTTTTGGTGATGGTGTCTTGTTACAACAATAGGAAAGCACCAAAGACACAGGTCCACAGGCCAAGTTAATGCATCATTAAGATGCTCTTTCCAGGTGATTCTAGATATCACATTGACAGTTGTACCAGGTGTGATGGCACATACTTTCCATTGGGCACTTTGAAGGCAAGTGGATCTCTGTGAGTGCCAGGTCAGCCAGGGGTACATAGACAGACCCTGACTCAAACAAATAATAATAATAATTGACAGTTCAAAGCTACCTCCTACTCATCTCACCTTTTCCAAAAGTAGTGGGGACCTAGGTTGTGAACACTCTGCTCATCTGCCTGCTTTTTTCTTTTGCCTTGGTTGGTTGGGTTTTGTTGTTGTTGTTTTGTTTTGTTTTGTTTTTGTTTTTGAGACAAGGTTTTTTGTGCAGCCTTGGCTGTCCTGGAACTCACTCTGTAGACCAATCTGACCTCAAACTCACAGAGATCCATCTGCCTTTGCCTCCTGAGCACTGGAATTGAAGGTGTGTGACACCACTGCTAGGCTTCATCTTCCTGCTGTTTAAAAGGTATGTTTTGGGCTGAAGAAGAAGGCAAGCCAGCAACAACCAGTTCTGTCTCTTATATGCATGAGCATCTCTAATTAACCTTGATATATGTGCTAGGGGAATTTCTATTTGACTCCTCATTAGGTCTTTATTGTATAAAGAGAACATGCATCCTGCTCTGCTGCACAACTTCTTTATAATTGTAAAATATAGGAATGTGTCTGACATGTCTGACATGTCACCGATGCTACACTGACTTCTCCCTTTTAAACAGGCATGCTTTGCCTTCAAAATGTGTCATCTAACTTTAAAGCAAAAAAATTTATATGAATAATACAAAAGAGATAGACCTATTTCTTTTAAGACTCATCTAAGGGATGAAATGAATTTCATTCCAAATTCCAGGGCTTAAAGACCCTCCTGATAGATAATGATTCAACCCTCTATCTTGCCTCATTAAAAGATAAAAAGGACCTCCCTGGTCTCTTTAAATGAGCCTGAAGACAACTTTATAGTTCTTATGTACAGCTTTTTTCAAATTCAGGCCACTTAATCAAAACTGTGGTCTCCTAATAGACTTTTCATGTGTGAGTCTCTGGTTCTGGAAACAGAATCTGCATTGGTTTTCCTTAAAGAAGGAGTTTGTTGCCCAGGCTGGTCTCCAGTTTCTGGGACCCAAGGATCCTCCCTCCATTCTCTCCCCAGGGCTGAGGCTATGACTACACCACACCGTAAAGGGCTAGAACTTGCATTCTTTTTTTTCCTTTCTTTAAATTTATTTACTTTATGTGTAAGTTTTCCCAGTGTGTATGTATATGCACCACATGTGTGTGTGGTGCCTCCAAAGAACAGAAGAGGACGTCAGATCATTGGGAACTTGAGATCTGGACTTCTGGGTGTTTGTGAGCCACTGTGTGGTCCTAGGACCCAAATTCAAGTTCTCTACAAGAGCAATGGATGCTCTTAATTGCTGGGCATCTCACTAACTCCAGAATGTACATCCCAAAGTTCTCTCTGAATTCTGAGACCCTTTTGTGGGATTCCCCATGCTGCTAAATTCTCTGATTAACTACGTCAGACTCTCAAGAACAGTTGGCCCGCTCATTCCTGTCTGTCTTGACTTTCTCATTCCTGTCTGTCTTGACTCCTTTCTCCTTCTCCTCTGGAAGTTTCCTCTTAGTGGTTTGCCTGGACTCTCTCCTCTTCAGGATCCTCAAATGCTGCTGAGGCTGGTGCACTTCTGCTCTGCCTCTGTCCTCCTCTCATCATACCTCACTGATGCTCTCCATTATGCGCTAACAACCCCAGACTCCTTCTGTCAGTTAGGATCCAGATCAGAACAACCCTCCACCTGACCAACCTGTCAGCAGATGAATGTAAAACTCATCATCACCATCATCATCATCACCAACAACACCATCATCATAACCAGCATCAGCACCACCACCGTCACCACCACTGCCAACACCATCATCTCAGGACCAGAGAACTGGCTCAGTGATTAAGAATGCTTGCTGGACTTCTGGGTGTTTGTGAGCCACTGTGTGGTCCAAATTCAGTTCCCAGAAGCAATCTGATGGCTCAAAACCACCTGAAACCACAGCTCTAGGTAATCTAACACCATTTCTGGACACCCTGACACCTGTGGACAAGAGTGCACAATCACTCACACATACTCTCTCTCTCTCTCTCTCTCTCTCTCTCTCTCTCTCACACACACACACACACACACACACACACACACACACACACATACAAAATGAGGGGAGAGGATAAAATAGATCTTTTAAAAACCAAAACCAAAACCAAAACCCAACATCTCAAACTTGTTTTGGTAAAAATGAATTGACTCCCACACCCCTCTAAGTGAACCTCCACTCACACCTCCTCATCTCTGAGTAAAAGGCAGCTCCATTCCTTTGCTTTGTTCACATGAAAAGCCACTCGGTTGCTACATTTCTCCTCCCTGTTACCTCACTGCAGATCCCATCAGCTCTGTCAAAACTGCCTCCTTCCCAGGCTGGGAGATAACTCAGTCAGTGAAGCACTTATCACACAAGCATAAGCCATACTTGAAAAGCAGGTGGGCCATTGTAATCGCAGCTGTAGGCAGGCAGGTAGAGACAGGGCAGACCCCGGGGTTCACTAGCCAGCCTGTTTATGCTAATGAGCAGCCCAGGCCAGTGTTAAGACCCTGTCTCAAAAACCAAGGTTTCCTCCTTCTGAGGAGTGACACCCAACGGTGATCTCTGGCCTCCATATTCACAGACGCACACATTTGTGTACACATACGTGCACATAGACACACACAATGGCCATAACATCCTTTCTTCCCTCATGGTCTAGTCTTTACAGAGAGCTCATTAAAAAAATAAAAAGAATAACAATAACAACAACAAACTACACACTTAAAATTCTGTATCAGTCTGTATGTGGTACCCTGTCGTGGAACTTCCCATTACTCTTAAAATCAAATCCTTCCATCGGTCCTACTGGCCCTGGTATGTGTACAGCTGCCTCCCCGAGGTCACTGCCAGAGCTCAGGGCTTGTAGAGTGTTGGGGGCTCTGGGCTGGAGGACCTTTCCATTTCCGGCTCCATCTTCTTGGGACTCTTGTTCCACCGCTATCTCTCCCCACCTGTTCTGGCCCATCATCAGATTCAGTGCCGTCTCTACAGAGGGCTTCCTTCCCTATCAACTCGCCCCCGACAAGAGTCTTGCTTCATTTGTGTCTGAAGCTTTGATCACTGTCTTACCATGGCCTGCTGTCAGTCTCTTCCACTGTTTACCATCTGTCTCCTCCATCTGAACATAAACTCCAGGAAGGTAGGGAGTTTTGAAATTCACATACTAGGTCAAAGGCAACTCAGGGGAAATTGTGTTTGATCATTGAACAAAACAAACGGAATCATGATTTTTTTTTTTTTTTTTTGTAGATTGAACTTCACAACAGCAAGCTAAATTTCCTGTACCAAACCATCAATGAGGAAAAACACACACAGAGAGATTTGAACCCTTCTAGCTTTCTGTTTGTATAGATCATACAATCAACAGGAAATCATATATATTCTCACTTCAGGTGTTTTTTAAAGTGTGAATGATTTTAGTGTAGTTTGAAGAACTGTAATTCAAATAATTAAAATATTAGCATCTATAACTTTTCTCTGTCAGGGGAAAGACGTAAGTCAAATGCTCCCGGGTTACCTTCGTCTTCAGAAATTGTGACGTCAAATCTCTTTGCTGTTCTACTTCACTGCGCACATGATTGCAGAAAGCCACAGAATATTGGCGACTGTAGTAGGGACTGAAGTTTTTGATAGAAGCCTCAGTTTTCCCTGAAAAATATGAAAATCAGAATTCTGAAATGTAGCAATGTAGCATGCCTCCCAAAATAGATATCAAGTTACTTTGACTCTCCAAAACACCACAGCTGACCGGGGCTGTTGGCAGCCTGTGTTAGCTGGGAATACTGCTCCTGCTACACCTGCTTCAAACCCTCCTTCACCTAACATCTCGCTAAAGAGCTCGAGTCCCCAAGGACGCGTTGGTCAGTAGTCAGAGGAGTCTTTCTCGGTGTACATTTAACTCACTACTGTGCCCGTAAGAGTATTTTATCTTGCCTCCTATACACTCTAGCTTGTTACTACTTATCTCCTATATGACAATAATCCCAGAGTCCACCCTTCCAGACTCTGTGTACACATCTCTCATTTTTCTTCAGAACTTGGAAGCTGAGCCTCTAGTCTTTTTGCCTTCCACAGCCCTAGATTAAAAATATAAATTATTTTTATAAAATATAAAATTGAGAAAATTATAAAAATATAATATTGAGATGGTAAGATGGCTCAGTTGGTAAAGTCTTGATTAGGCAAGCAAAAAGACCTGAACTGAGACCCCCAATACCCATGTAAAAATCCTGGCCCTGGGGAGACGGAGACAGGAGGATTCTGGAACTTGCTGGCCAGAAGTCTAGCTAAGTTAGTGAGATTCAGGTTCAGCGAGAGATACTGTTTCAAAAAAAGTGGAGAGCGAATGAGAAATTCACTTGACATCAACCTCTGGCCTCCACACACATAAACACATACTGTGTGCATACACACAAGTGTGCACACATGTGCACACATGTACACATGCATGCACACACACATGCACACACATGGGGGGTGAGGGAAAGGGAGAGACTTGTGCTTCTATGCCCATAGTTTGGGAGATTTTTGTGATATAAAATGTCATATGATTGCCATGAGGTAGAGAAAGGAACTAACTTGAAAGTCTAGAGACCTAAACTATGGATCCCATCTTAACTGTGAGATAGAAGCCGCCCATCTAACCTGGACCAACTCCCTCTGCTCTCCAGGCCCCCTGTCCCCAGCTGTGAAGTAGGTGGACATGGGTCCACATCCTCTGAGTCTAGGTGGCATAGAAGCATGATCTTGAAGGCACAACTACATCACCCCAATGACCAGCAGTGATATTTTGGTGTCTTGACACCAGGGATAAGTTTTTGCTGTCAATCATGTAGGATGTGGAATTGCAGGAGGCGGGGAAGACTCAGTTGCCTTTCCAATGCCTGCTTAGTACAGGCGATGGGAGAGTTCTGAACCAGACTGGAGAGGCTCTTGGTATTTCAATATTTGTTTCCAAGGATAGAGATAAATGTCAGCTTCACCATCTATTTACAGCTTGCAATAGGTAGGGTAGGAACTTGACAAAAATAAAGCAGGTCTAGCATTCTAAAATATTTTTAAATACTTCATGGCAGACTTGGCTTAACTTTTGTTTTACAAATCTGATGTTTTAGTTGACACAGGAATGTTAAAATATAACTTACAGACAAGAGTTATACCTAGCTATTACGCATGTAAAATTTCAGAAAGAAATGAAGACTCTGAGCCAGGTATTTGGAGATGCTCAGTAGGAGAGCCTTGACTTGCACAGCTGCCTGTTTGTGTGCCTGTGAAGTCATAGCCAAACACCCATGCATACCAAGATCCTCTACAGGCAGACACGCCCACTTCTGCTTGGCCATTTTCAGTCTGAGAAGGGGAGCTATTTTGTATTCCCTTAACAAAATGACATTTATGGGTTATATTTATGGGCTTTAGTAATTATTACATGTAAGGTCCTTTGAGACCCACTAATAATAGATTCTGTAGAAATGCAAATAAAAGCCCCTATAATTTGAATCAAGCATGCTTTTGCTTGCTCCCTGAGTTTATGGTATTGTAATTAATCAGGATTTGCATAATACTTTAATATACTCAGGCTTTATAAGCATCTAATTGGTTATTATTTTATTAGCTTTTATTACAATGCATAAATAGTAATCCTATATCCTTGTCTATAATTTTCTTACACAGGAGTGGGAAATCTTTGAGCATTCCTACAATGAGAGTGTAAACGATGAGCCAAATTTGCCCTTTAGTTCCAGGTAAGCATCGTTGGGTTTGTCTGAAGAGTACAATGCTAATTGTGGATGCTACTGTTTGCTCTCTTACAAGCACCACAATGAAAAAAAAGAAGGTGGCTGTCCTTTTACGATGACTTCTGTGAAGCCATTAAAGCCAATTTTCTACTACGGTCCCCAAGCCTCCTGCCAGTATGCCCTGCTTCTACCGAGGTGCCTTAATGCCAGCCTCCCATTGTATGAGTAAAATGTTTCTGGGATCTGAATATCTATACATGACACCCTCAACATACCACCATCAAGTCACTCTTAAAGAAAAGATTGCAGATTTCTTGCATTTACTTCATGACTGGTTCAAATGTAAATAAAACAGTTAATAATAACATCAAACGATGAAGAAAAAACCCGAAGTCGATCTAAAACGCATCTAGACATTAGATCAAACCTATCCGGACCTACGGAAGGGAGCACCCAATGGGAGGACTTCAAGGATAAAGGCAAAGCCTGGTGTTTGGGTCAACAACACCAGTGTGGTAGGAAGATGGACTCTGGACTCAGGCAAAGATGGCACAAGTATTTCTGGCACTTGCTGGCTGCTTGGCCTCATAGGAGTTGCCTTTTCTTCCATCTCACATGAAAAAAAAAATGTTAGTAGCTTCACAGAATTATTGTTACAATCACACAAAATACCTCACTAAAAGTCCTTGGTGCTGTAGCTGGCACACAGTAACTAAAAGTGGCTATAATCACAGGGATAATGGAAGCCCCTGTCCAAGTACCAGGAGACACCCCTCAGTCTGAACTAAAGAACTAAGAAAATAAAAAAATAAGAAAGCAGTCTGTTTACTCTACTCGGGTTGGATACATCTTGACTTGCAGAAAAGAGAGCGGCTGCCCCACCCACTGTGGGGCTGAAATAAATATCACCTGCATTTCCATAGATGTTTGGCTTAAATTTCCCTCTATGTATCCCTGAGTTAAAAATCAACTACATAATGCCAGGCAGTGGCGAATGCCTATAATTCCAGTGCTTGGCAGTTCAATGTATGGGCTACATAGCGAGGCCCTGACTCAAAAAGCCAAACTAAATGGAAAAACCTCAACTACATAAAGCATTAACATTAACCAACTGTAAGCAAAAGGCACAGTTAGCATCTGTGCTCCACTGGGACTCAGTCCCCACACCTGTAAGATACAGATGATGAGGAGCCCCCACATCGGGGGTCTTAGGAAAGCACATTACCAGAGCTTCTAGTGCAAGGAAGCCAATGGGTCACAGAACGGCTGGTATCAGGGGAAGGGCTTCTTCTCCATTAGGAACAAAGCACTGTCACCACAGGTACAACTCTGCAAATCCTACTTGGTGGCTCTAGCCTGTACTGGGCACCATAATGCAACAGTTTACTCCCTTGGCAATCCTCATTAAAACCAAAAGTCTTCTTCCA
>JADRCC010574362.1:0-11548 GCA_019843855.1 Hylomyscus alleni | reverse complement strand
AAGGGAAGGGAAGGGAAGGGAAGGGAAGGGAAGGGAAGGGAAGGGAAAGGAAAGGAAAGGAAAGGAAAGGAGGGAGGGAGGGAGGGAAGAAGGATGGAAGAGAAAGACAGCTACTTCACCAGACTGTTTTCAAAGCTGTTTGCTGCATGCTTTGAGTCCACCTAGGAAAGCATCTGTTGTGGCTTAGGCTTCATTTGGATGTGTTTTTCACCCTATTAACCCAGACTTAAGAGCCACTATTAATTATGGATAACAAAGGTTACACTCCCCCCCCCCCCCCCCCCCCCCCGCTTTCCTTTCTCTCTTTCTCTGTCCTTCCTGTTCTTTTTTCTTCCTTCCTTCCTTCCTTCCTTCCTTCCTTCCTTCCTTCCTTCCTTCCTTCCTTCCTTCCTTTCTTTTTGTCTTTTTCTCTCTTTTCTTTAAGAACACATCTAGACAAAATTGAGGATAAGAAACAATGGAGGACATGTTTGTGGAGGCAACAGCAAATGTTGTGTCTGGAGTTTATATCTTTCCTGCCACACAATAGATGGTGCTTTGAGGGGGCGGGGCTCCGCGCCAGGCTATTTTTAGTAGCTTGCTCCAGTCTGCAGGTAGGGAATGCAGAGCTCAGACCAGCCGCCGCCGTGAAGGAGGCCAGGCAGCCAGTATCTTTAAATAGCATGAGTCAGCAAAGTCCTTTAATCCGAGAGGGAATCCCGCTGCCTTCTGAGCAGTGAGCGCACCTCAGAAGTGTAGCTTAATTGGAGGAGACAAGAGGCCTCCAAGGGAATCACCAAGAACCTCTGAGATGTCTTGGCATCCCAGAGGAGTGGTCCCTGAGCTTGCAATTGTCTGTCTCCTTTCATTCTTGCTGAAGGAAGTTCCATTTGTCTGCTGTCTTGATGGATGTGTTTATAGAACTTTGAATTCTTTCAGAGAGAAGAAGGTGAGCACATGTCCCGTAAGTTAGTGACTGACTGTGGCTGGAGATTGGCTTCTGGCTGTGAAGGCCTTGAGACCTCCATGGTAAGAGCACAGCGATGGGGTTCTTAGCCTAAGGCCAAAGCTTGGGAGCTCAGGTACCCGAGAGACAGAGTAGTAGCCACCCTCCTAAACCTGTTTTCAGTCTTACAGATGGCAAGATTCTTGGTATGGGCTGTCCAGAAATTAGACTTTCCCTATAGTTGGCTGTGGTCATGTAACTAGGTTACAGACAATGAAAAGTTGTTGAGGTCTGCCCTCTAGCATAGCTGTAGCCATTTTGTTCCATGCCCACCAGTTTTTTCATATAGTTGCTGTAATATACCTGCCAGTCATTGACACAGAAAAAATAACTTGACTCAGAGTAGGATCATATTGACCACATCCCGTTATGTTCAGTATATTCTTGCTTTCTTAATCTTAAGAAATTCCACAGAGTTTCAATTCCATCAAATTAAAGGTCAATATGAACTATTCTGTCTATCTTGAGTCAGAGCTGACCACTGGACTTCCTGCATGTACACATGAACTCATTGTATTGGTTTCTTTCTTTATAAGCCTACTCTTTGGAATGTTTAATGCCATAGCCCCAGTCCCAATTCTGAGTTATGGTCCTAATTGATCAATATTAGGGTGAAAACACCCTGCTGAGATTTCTATATAAAAAAATATTGCTACAAAGTACAGCAGTTATGGATGAAAATGTCAGGGCAAACCTCATTATTCTGTATGCTTTCTAAAAAACAAACAAACACATAAAACAAACAAACAAATAAACCTGGGTGTTCTGGTTCAGGCCTTTAATTATAGGATTTAGGCCAGCATATCTCTGTAAATTGAAGGTCAGGCTGGTCTACAGAGTGAGTTCCAGGTCAGCTAGGGCTGCATAGTGCATAGTAAGATCTTATCTCAAACATTTAAACACATGCACACATGTATGTGCACGCACACACACTCATTGCCTCAATTGACAAAGATCACCAGGTTCCTGCTGATGTAGAGCTGTTCTTTACTGTTGGACTGAGAGATAGGTCATGATAAGCAGAAGATAGTAGCTGGAAAATAATGACAAGTGAAAGGAGTAGATAGAAAGTGTATTAAAAAGTGAATATTGATCAACTTACAGAATAAGAAGTTGCATTTAGACCTCTTCCCTTTGTAGCCATCATGGATAACAGCTCCTGGCTTCTGATCAAAGGGAGAATTGGAACCACCATTTCAATACGCCTTCTCATATTCAGAGGAAGATCAGTCACATCTTCCCCTTTGCAAAGAGCCGAGACAGAAGCATGTTTGCTCTATGCCCATTCAAAAGGATGTTGAAGTCAGGTTGTCTGAGAACTCTACAAAGGTAAGAAGATTGGCAAAGTAGTCCAAGTGTACAGAAAGAAATTATCTTCTACACTGAATGAATGCATCAAGAAAAGGCTAATGGCACATCCATCCCTGCACATGGTTATTGCCAGGCTAAAAGTAGACAGAGACTGAAAAAAGATCTTAGTAAGGAAAGCCAAGTAAGTCTGGAGAAGCAGAAAAGGAGAAGGTAAATACAAGGAAGAAATGATTTAGAAGATGCAGATGTAGAAGCATCTCATACACAACTTTCATTAAGACTGCATAAGTTGCCAGGCAGTGGTGACACACGCCTTTAATCCCAGCACTTGGGAGGCAGAGGCAGGTGGATTTCTGAGTTCAAGGTCAGCCTGGTCTACAGAGTGAGTTCCAGGACAGCCTGGGCAATATAGAGAAACCCTGTCTCAGGATTAAAAAAAAAAAAAAAAAAGACTGCGTAAGTTTTTAAAAAGGTGAATATCGAAAAGTTAATTAACTTAATTTGTAACACACAAGTGAAACATCTAGGTAGGCTTTTAAAACAAAATTAGCAATATACCATAATGGCCAGTGTGAGGCAATTTTGCCTGTGATTATAAATAATATATGTAAATGTCTAACTCTTTTGGAATATAGTTGTTCAACGTGATAACTAGTAAAGTTAAGTGTTGTGGCTCACACCTGTAATTCTGGCATTTGGAAGATAGAAGGAGGAGGATCAGGGTTCAAGGTTGCCTGGGTCCTATGAAACCACATCTAAATAAAAGTTAGCTGTTATTATTATATGATACAATAAAATAGCTATGCCTTTTAATAATTTGTCTAGAATTATTGCCAAATATGCCTCATTTCCTGATAATTTTTCAGCTGGGTCTAATAAACATGAACTGAAAAGTACCAATATGCCTTTATTTTAAAAAATGTTTATGTGTGTGGTCTTTTGTCTAAGTGAATTTCTGTGCATCACATTGCAAGAGTGCATCAGATCCCCTGGAACTAAAGTTAGAGACAATTGTGATCCTCTGGAAGAGCACCCAGTGCTCTTAACCACTTAGCTGACCCCAGCCTCTAATTTCACTGCATTAGAGATCTTTGATTCATATGAGTGTGTGTGTGTGTGTGTGTGTGTGTGTGTGTGTGTGTGTGTGTGTTCTGAAAGATGGCATGGTTCATATTATTGGGTGAAGAGACTGGGACCCTAAGATCAGCTTGTGTGGTGGTGAGTGGAGAGGTTTTTCTGCTGCTTTCTATTTCCCTGGTGCCAAAGTGTACAAAGGTATAGTTTTTCAAGTCTTATTTGGAGTTCATGTTGACCAATTGAAGCACAGTAGTATAAAAGTTATGTTGTAGATGCTTCCATAAGATTTTAGACTAGTTAGTGAATATATAATTGGGTATGCTTTATTGTTCCAAAGTACTAATTGTGTTTATTAGTAAACTGGGTGCTTCTATCTTAGTGCTCAGCATTGCAGATTAGACGACTTTACTTTAAAATTGAAATTGAAAATTGAAAACTATTATCTCGTAAGATATGGAGATGACTAACTGTGGAATTTAATACTGGGCAAGCAATGCTCAGGGGAGCTATTAGTTGGATGAGTACTGCGTCGAGTTGCTAGGAAACAGCTTTTGCCATGCTTATTTCCTTCTTCTGTCATTGGTTCCCTTGTTCTGAATTGTCTTCTCAGCCTCTGGCTTTGTACTCCTGTTAGCTTGACTTTAAGCCAGCAAGCATTCTTCCAGAGGTGCATGGGCATTCAAAGTTTTTAGTTCTTTTGTAGTGAATTCTTACTTGTTGGGAGCAAGTACTGTCCTGAATGAGTGTGTTTTGTTGACAGGGCACAGCCATGTCAAGGACACCAATGTTTCAGCCCATAGAAGTAGGGAAGCCTTCTTCAGGTTAGGCTCAGTGTGATGCCATAGCCTTCCTTGGGTCCAAGTGTTCAGAACGTTGACAATGTGTGCAGGAAATGGCCACCGTAGCTTTCTTCCCCCAAGATGTTTACAGCCTGAAGACTGTTCCCCACAGGAATCAGTTAAGCAAGCTTGTCTCCCAGATCCTTGTGTATCTGTATGCAGTAGAGTAGCCCCACTGAACTGTTCAACTGTATGTAATAAACACATTGAACTGGGGACAAGAAAATGGTCTCTGGTTTCTCCATTCAAGAGCCCAGCCCAGCTGATCCTCCCAGATTGTGTGTTGTGTGTGTGTTGTGTGTGTGTTATGTGTGTGTGTGTGTGTGTGTGTGTGGTTTCTCCATTCAAGAGCCGAGCCCAGCCCAGCTGTTCCTCCCAGATTTTGTGTGTGTGTGTGTGTGTTATGTGTGTGTGTGGTTTCTCCATTCAAGAGCCCAGCTGATCCTCCCAGATTGTGTGTGTGTGTGTGAGAGAGAGAGAGAGAGAGAAAAAAAAGAGAGAGAGCATATGCATATATGTGCATGCATGTGTGTGTAGCCATAGTACACAGCCCAGCTGATCCTCCCAGATTGTGTGTGTGTGTGTGTGAGAGAGAGAGAGAGAGAGAGAAAAGAGAGAGAGCATATGCATATATGTGCATGCATGTGTGTGTAGCCATAGTACATGGTAATGGATTGCACAGGGGATACATCTCTATCTATAACTATCTATATGTTCTTTGAGATTTCACATTATGGATCCTAATTCCACTCATCTCCCCATCCCTTCATATCTGCCTTCTTTTCTTGTCACACCCCTCTAAAAGAAAATAAAAATTAAACAAAATAAAACAAATTCAGATTTTCATACTTAGTAATTTTCCCACTAAGCCGCCATCTGCCCAGCCATTACTAGTCTATTTTAAGAACATATTTAGGATAATTTTTGATAGTAGTGATTATTTGGTACCCATATGTACTCACTAGTTTTATATGTCAACTTGACAGAAGCCGAAGTTATCACAGAGAAAGGAGTCTCAGTGGAGGAAAGGCCTCCATGAGATCCAGCTGTAAGGCATTTTTTAAACTTAGTGATCAAAGGGGAAGGGCCCAGCCCACTGTGGGTGGTGCCATCCTTGGGCTGGAAGTCTTGGGTTCTATAAGAGAGCAGGCTGAGCAAGTCAGGAGAAGCAAGCCAGTAAGGAACATCCCTCCATGGCCTCTGCATCAGCTCCTGCTTCCTGCCCTGTGTGAGTTCCAGTCCTGACTTCCTTTGGTGATGAACAGCAACGTGAATGTGTAAGCTTAACAAACCCTTTCCTCCCCAACTTGCTTCTTGGTCATGATGATTGTGCAGGAATAGAAACCCTGACCATAAAAACATAATTCTAGGAATATATGTACATAAATTATCAGAAATGCTCACAAAATATCGTTATCATGAACTTTATTCTCAGAGAAAACAGTATTTCTGCTCCTCTCAGCCCAGTATAGCATTTTAATTTTTGCTTCCATCCTCAAATGTTACATAATTCTACATGTCTCCAGCACTTATTAGTTACTGCTTTCTCCATTACTGCATATTAAAACTATTAACCAATATTTGTAAATTCATCATTTATAGCAACTTTACTTACACCCACAAATGACAGAAATAAAACAATGAAATGACAAACAAAAGTGGTAGAACACATGCCATGGAATAACATTCAGCCATATCAAATGAGGGGATACACACACATATTGTAACATGATGAAACGCTAAGATAATATCCTTAGTGAAACTAGCTACTCACAAAATAGACACAAAAGAAATTTGATTCCATTTAACTAAGGTGTCATTTAACTGAAGTAGCCCAGTTCATGGAGCTAGGGAATAGAATGGTGTTTGCTAAGGTCTAGGGAGGGGAAGAGTGAGTTTTACTATGGAGTTCAAGCGTGGCTCCTGAATATCCCCCTCCCCAGGGACGCCTGAGCAGCTACACAATAGAAGAACCCTCATGTACCACAGACTCTGTGTTCTCTCTCCCACAAGGTCTAAAAGCTTGAAGCAAGGTAGCTTGTCCAGTCTGGGATATAGGCATTCTCACCTTAATGCATTGCAATTCAGTCTTAAAGACATTCTTCTTTCAAGTCCACAGAAACACATATAGCATTGGTTACTATTTCTAATAAAAACAAATAGGTAGCCTCTGACCCATAGCAGTGTAATTCATCAATTTGGAATAGTTTTCACTCTGGTCAAGGAAACCCTAAAGCTGAGTATTATTAGAGGTTGCAAGTACTTCTGGCCTTGACCTCACAGAAGGATGCAGCAAAGATGGGTCAGGAACATATGCCCAGCCCAGCTTCCCTATCGCCATCATCAGGACACTCAGCAAGCTCACAGTCAGCATCATCCTTTGTCCCAGCATCAGCTTGTCTCACCAGTCACTCTGGCAGCCACCTCGATCCTTCAGCATCCTGTGGAAAAAGCGCAAACATGCCCTCTTCCCTGTGTTAACACCGGATGGGGACCATTCCATATGCCAATAAGGGGATCCTTCCATTTCACCTAGGCATAAGAATGCTGAGGATGTAGGATGCCATAGACACCCAGCAGCAGAGCTCCTTGGCATCCAAGGTTAAAAAAAAAAAATTAAATAAAATTTTGTAGTGAAGAAGGGTACAACTCTCTCTCCCCCTCTCCCTCCCTTTTTCCCACCCCTCTCTTTCCCTGTTTCCCATGCAACAAGAAAAAGACTGAGTGATCCAACGTGCTGGGGTCATCCTGCCAACAGAGCAGAGGCGACCCCAAACACTCCAAGCACACAGTATTTATACAGTTTAAGGGGGAACTGGAAAAGTTTTTGGTCCCACCTTGCGGTCGGGGGTTGTAGTGAAACTTGCGGTCAGGGTTTCTCGTGAAGTTTGTGGTCCTGGGTTATTCTGGGGAAGGGATTTTTTTTTAATTGATTTAAGTTTTATTGCATTATGATGAGAAAAGATACGTAATTGATTTATCTGAATTTGTTAACATTTAAAAACATATTTTAAGTAAATAGAATTGCATCACATTTTTCTTTCCCTTTTATACTCTAGCTCCTCCCAGAGATCTCCCCCTCATTACCTGCAATACGTTTTTTTTATTTTGTCATATTCTTTAAACTTTATAAAATATTGTAACAATAAAATGAGTAGTATAAAAGCTGTTTGATATAAAACAACCAAACAGTCTTATGTAGATGCTTGTCTGCATCAATACTGAAAATACATACATTTTTCTCAATATAAATTTTAAATAACTCCAAACATATTAGCTGTATATTTTAAAATAATACATCATTACTAGTTTTTTTTTAAAAAATGAACATAAATAGATACAGTCTTTTGGTTTGTTTGTTTGCTTTGTTTTGGGGAGGGGGAGTTAAGAGGGTAGTAGAGGCAGAGGAAGGCAGAAAGAGGGAGAGGAAGAGGAAGAGGAGAAAAGAAGTAGAGGAGTAGAGGCTGGCCATGAGCAGGTGGAGAGAGGGGGGAAGGAGCCAGCAGCCCCTTTTATAGAGAGTCAGGCATACCTGGCTATTGCCAGGTAACTGTGGGGCAGAGCTTAGACAGAACGCTAACATCCAGTATATTCTCTCAGTGTCTTTTAAAGGCAAGCAACACAAAGCATGACCAATTCCAGAAAGTTAAGCAATAACCACAAATGCTTACATGGCGAGTTTATGGTACACAGTATCTATGTTTGACCAAGGCCACTTCCTTCAGGCTTGGAAAGTCTCTCAAGGACATGTGTGTAAGGAGAGGAACTTGGCAGAATATAACACACATCTTAAGTAAAAACAAAGGCAGATGTTGGCCAGCTCATTCATTATTAATCACAAGCAAGAAATTAGCCAAAGTTAACTCCGGATATGCTCCCCACAGAGGTTGATGTGTTCAGACACAGGAGAAGGCAGCTTCAGATCCCATTATAGATAGTTGTGAGACATCATGTGATTGCTGGGAATTGAACTTAGGATCTCTGGAAGAGCAGTCAGTGCTCTTAACCACTGAGTCATCTCCTCCCCAGCCCAACCAATACTCTTTTATTTTGTTTTTGTTTTTTTGTTTTTCAAGACAGGGTTTCCCAATACTCTTAAAGTTCATATTCAGGTCTTAAAATAAAATGTTCCAGAGGGAAAGTGCAAACTAACATTCCCTAGGACCAAGACAGTTTAGCAAAGGTCATCTCTCTGAGATTTTCTCTCAAGGACAGAGATCTACTACAGAACTTAGGCCTGGGCAAACCACAAGAAGGGAACCTTAGGCTAGAGCCAAACGCAAGCCCACTGAAATTTCAAAGCACTGGCCTGAGGCCAAGGAGGGAGGAGTTAAACCTGGGATAGCAAAGAAAGC
Organism: Hylomyscus alleni; assembly: GCA_019843855.1. Taxonomy (NCBI): domain Eukaryota; kingdom Metazoa; phylum Chordata; class Mammalia; order Rodentia; family Muridae; genus Hylomyscus; species Hylomyscus alleni. Next base: position 2,981 of record JADRCC010574362.1, on the reverse strand, counting down.
CCCAGCTGTTTATATAGGAAAGTTACTTAGTAAACCTGTAGCTTTTCTGGCCACTGCCTGAGTTGTGAAAGCCTTGGGAAGCTGATCAAACTGTTCTCTAAGGCCAGAAGTCTACCTTTGGGGAGAAGAACCAAGTTCTTAGACCTGACCAAAGGGGCTCTTCCTGCTCTGACAGTGCTGACATGGGAAGCCAAAACTTTTAACCCTTCAACTTGCCAGAGTGAATGAGGAATTTGGATCCCGTAAGGGATTCCAAGTTACAGGTAAAAGGCAGAAACCCCTCTTCTCTGTCAGCAGAAAGAACCGGACAGAAGTGCTAACTCAAAGGAAAAGAGACCTCGAAATCAGGTAAAATTGTTTACAAATCATAATTTGTGCTAAACCCAAAAGGAACAAAATATAAAACATCACAGTTAGCTATACATACATTGAAATTGATGACTTCAAAGACATACAAAGATGAAAATAAAGAGTTCTATATTATTCTTTTGAGCTCTATATTATTCTATTCTAAATGATTCAAGGGAAATGGAAGATATGGAGAAAATGAAACATGGCCCTTTATAGTTATTGCAAAATTAATAGATTAGAGTAAAGAAAACATTAAAATATTAGAGATACAAAATAAAGAAAAAATAAAATATAGAAACAAAAAAAAAAAAGAACAAGAGGTACAAACTTTTGTAGACCAGGTTGAACAATATGCTAGGACAAGAGAGATATAAAGACAACAGAAATATGAACACAGACTGTAAAAGAGGGGCTTAAAATATTAATAAAGAAAAAATTCAAGTAGAGACAGAGGATAAAGATAAAGAAAGGCAACCAAACGTTGTGAGTCATGTCCAGCTTAAGGCCGGAGAGGCAGAGTCCGGATACTGTTTGATGTCAAGGTCATCCACTACAAGGACAAGCATCAGTCCGTGCAAAGGGTACCTGACTCAGAAGCAAGTAGCAGAGAGGCTCACAGGCAAGGCTCACAATGTGTCTGTTGCTCGGCGGCGTGGTGTCTCCCTATCACTCTGGAGGGGGCCCAAAGCCTTTCCTCCTTTCCTGTTAACACAAACACAGAGCCACTCTCCCAAAAGAGTCCTTCATTGGGCAACTCTAAATTGATGGATCCAATGTAGCAGCCCCTTTCTTCTCTAGGCCTGCTTACTTTGACTTCTCTCACAGAGGATTTATAGTGCCATTAATACCACTGAACTTACAACCACCTTCATTTTGGTAATTAAAACACTTTGAAACAATTAAAACAGTTTAAAACAATTACTATTTATTGAAATAGGGTTTCTTCCTGTTTCCTACACACTGAGATCGAAAGCCTGGATTTACTCATTCCTCCACGCATACTTAAAAACTTAAACACTTAAAGCAATTACCATTATTTTCTCTCTTCTATCCTTAAAAACAATTAAGAAAATTTTCATTTATTCCTCCCTTATATAGAGATTAATATCTCTGTGGATATATAATTATATCCCCTTTCTTTTTATATAAATTGAATTAATAGCCTTTCCTATATGCTTAACTTCAATAAAATTCCCTTCTATAAACTAAGCCTATTCTCAGGCCAACATGTATCATATGCCACACTAAGTGGTCCCCAGAATACCAGCAGAGCCCACGTTCAAAGAACCCAGTTGTTTATGATAGTATTGACTTCTTAAATTTCCATTAATTTTTCTATTTTTCTCTTGATTATGCCTGTTCCCTGCTATGATTTCCCAGCAGGGGCTCCCAGCATCCATGTCTTAAGCCCTGCCGCCCTGCATTCTGCCCAGGTCGGCCTGGGGGACACAGCTTACACCATGAACCCCGGAATTATTTTTTTAAAATTTTATTTTTAACTTTTATTTTATTGTGATGAGAAAAATTACATGATATCAATTTATCTGAATTTGTTAACATTTAAAAACATATTTTAAGTAAATAGAATTGCATCACATTTTTCTTTCCCTTTTATACTCTAGCTCCTCCCAGAGATCTCCCCCTCATTACCTGCAATACGTTTTTTTTTATTTTGTCATATTCTTTAAACTTTATAAAATATTGTAACAATAAAATGAGTAGTATAAAAGCTGTTTGATATAAAACAACCAAACAGTCTTATGTAGATGCTTGTCTGCATCAATACTGAAAATACATACATTTTTCTCAATATAAATTTTAAATAACTCCAAACATATTAGCTGTATATTTTAAAATAATACATCATTACTAGTTTTTTTTTAAAAAATGAACATAAATAGATACAGTCTTTTGGTTTGTTTGTTTGCTTTGTTTTGGGGAGGGGGAGTTAAGAGGGTAGTAGAGGCAGAGGAAGGCAGAAAGAGGGAGAGGAAGAGGAAGAGGAGAAAAGAAGTAGAGGAGTAGAGGCTGGCCATGAGCAGGTGGAGAGAGGGGGGAAGGAGCCAGCAGCCCCTTTTATAGAGAGTCAGGCATACCTGGCTATTGCCAGGTAACTGTGGGGCAGAGCTTAGACAGAACGCTAACATCCAGTATATTCTCTCAGTGTCTTTTAAAGGCAAGCAACACAAAGCATGACCAATTCCAGAAAGTTAAGCAATAACCACAAATGCTTACATGGCGAGTTTATGGTACACAGTATCTATGTTTGACCAAGGCCACTTCCTTCAGGCTTGGAAAGTCTCTCAAGGACATGTGTGTAAGGAGAGGAACTTGGCAGAATATAACACACATCTTAAGTAAAAACAAAGGCAGATGTTGGCCAGCTCATTCATTATTAATCACAAGCAAGAAATTAGCCAAAGTTAACTCCGGATATGCTCCCCACAGAGGTTGATGTGTTCAGACACAGGAGAAGGCAGCTTCAGATCCCATTATAGATAGTTGTGAGACATCATGTGATTGCTGGGAATTGAACTTAGGATCTCTGGAAGAGCAGTCAGTGCTCTTAACCACTGAGTCATCTCCTCCCCAGCCCAACCAATACTCTTTTATTTTGTTTTTGTTTTTTT
>JADRCC010574361.1:0-10108 GCA_019843855.1 Hylomyscus alleni | reverse complement strand
TTTTATTGTTACAATCTCACAAATAGGAAAATGAGTCCAGCTTAGAGAGCTTCTCCATTCAACAGTAAGTTGCCATGAATGCCATGCACATTGCTCCAAATTCCTGCTCTCCTGCAGCATCAGGACCTAAGTGGGCCATGGGCTTATCATCTCCATGGCAACAAAGTCTAAGGGAACGTTCACCCAAAATTAATCCATGTTGTATATGTGTGTTTATCTGCAAGTGGGTGCGGATAAAGGCCAGTAAATTTGAGAAGGACCAATGAGGTGGAGAGGAGACCAGAGCACACATGACATGAATTAGAAGAGATAATCCAGGAGGAGAATGGTAGGTACAGTGGGAATGGAGGCCAGGGAGATTGGAGAGGAAATGGGGGAAGGGAGAGCAGACAAAATATGTATGAAAATGCCATAAGGAAACTTGTTATTTCATATGCTAATTAAGAAAACTGAATAATAACAAAAATATTTGGTCTGAAAACCAGATATTCAAATCCAGATGAATCAAAATTTCCAGGAAAATGGCTGTTCATCCCGTGTGTAACAAGACTTTGATTATCCAGGGACTAGGGGTAGAATTTGATGCCATAATGTTCTCTGGACAAAGTGTATCTTCCATTTGTTTTCTGTGCAAGCAGCTTGTTTGCAGTGTTATAGCTGAACTCCTTAAACATCATAGGCAGTAAGCTCTCGACCTAAATTTCAGGGTGAAGATTCTGAATTGTAACCAGCTGAAAAGCCATCCAAGAAAGTTAGAGGTCTGTGAAAACAACTGGTCCTTGGCTAACTTGGTCAAGTGTAGAAGTCTGCAAAAGCTATTTGGTGAATAAATTGAAGGAACATTTGTTTCTCCACAGTAGACATGGAGGAACTCTTGATAGAATGATGATTTTTTTTTTTTAAATCAAGACACAAGACAGGAGTATAAATCAAGTGTACCATCAACTTCATATCTTATTAAGATAGCAAGCAAGACAAACTCTAGCAAATATTTAATTCTATGTGGAAGCAGAGTATACTCCTTGGCAACACACACTGGGAATTTTATTCCTTTCCTCAAAGGGAACTTTGGGAGATAGATTCACTTATGATGGAGAAAGACAGCCACCCCATATAGCTCCGAAAGCATCCTTTGCTAAATGGCCAAGCCAAGTGGAAACTAAGCCATGGGGCTTTCTCTTCGGCTGACTTTCCCTTCCTCAGCTCCAGCAACCTTGGGTCTTCTGTATAGTAAAGCTTATGCATTCACATATGCCTTGATCTCTGGATGTAAGGGGCATCATACTATGAATGGACACCCAGACAAGACAGTGAAGACCTGCCATGTCCTGTTCAGCCCGAGAGTACAGCAAAAGCACACTTGCCTCTTTCACAGTCACCCAGATAATGTACGATGAGACGATTTTGATGATGTGGAGCTCCAGGATCCACCACATAAACACCTGCAACTTGTGGAAATACTCCAAGAACTTTAGAAAGAGCACAGTGAGCCGGTCAATCACCAGGTGCCACTTGTTTCTGAGGTCTGCAAAGCAATAGATACAACGAGAAGCATGACAATTCTTGGTGTTATTAATGGGAACATTCCTGTACCTTTCAGGATGGAATGAGAAACTACCCAGGAGTCAGCACATGAGCTCTAGGAGCCTGGAGAGGTAGTACCCGAGACCCTCACGCCATGTTGCTGATTGTGGACGGAAGTTCGAACACAAGGGACAATGTCACTCCAGGGCAAGGAGTTCTGTCTTGACTTTCTTTTAAGATTGTGTTAAATCATCTGAGCTCTCTATAAATGGCGTCTTTTCACCCAAACACTGCTTCCACCAGTGGCAGATGAATGGATAAGGTTCTTCCATCTCCTTTAACAAGCACACCCTGCAGGCCTGCCATGGGTAGAGACAGCTCGTTCCTCCTCAGAGTCAGCATGGTTTCCTAAACTGTGCTCAACCTCATCCTAATTGTCTTAATCAAATCAGCCATTGTAACTTTCTTTTTTTCTTTCTTTGTTTTCTTTTTTCTTTTTTCTTTTTTTTTTTGTGATAGGATTTCTCTGTGTAGTCTGTGTAGCCCTGGCTGTCCTGGAACTCACTCTGGAGACCAGGCTGGCCTCTAACTCAGAAATCCGTCTGCCTCTGCCTTCCAAGTGCTGGGATTATAGGTGTGCACCACCACCACCCGGTGCCATTGTAATTTTCTATGTCAGGGACTCACATAAGTCTAGCCCTGACCTGGTCAACCCCACTGGAAGCCACACAGGACTGTTTTGTCTTTTCATGCTCGAGTTCTGGGTTGTGTCCACCTGTAAGAGGTGGTTTTAATGTGACTGTCCTCGGCTCTGAACTCAAGAAGGTTTTTTGTTTGTTTGTTTTTTCTTGTGAGAGGGTTTCTCTGTGTAGACCTGGCTGTTCTGGAACTCACTCTATAGACCAGGCTGGCCTGGGACTCAGAAATCTTCCTGCCTTTGTCTTCCAAGAACTGGGATTAAAGGCGTACACCACCACTGCCTGGCTTCAATAAAGTTTTAGTTACACTGAAAAATACTTATTACAGAGTGTCTCAGGTGACAGACAACACAGAGAACAACTTAGAGGTATGTACAACATAGCAATAAGGGTATGGAGGGAGTTTTATGGGGCCTTTAGTAAGGGCCAAAGTCCTCTCTAAAGTAGTATAATGAAATCCCAGCATTAACTACTTGCCTGGCATAATTGTCTACACACACACACACACACACACACACACACACACACACACGCACTGCAGAACAACTGCAGTTCAGATGTGAAAAACACATCTGGTTCTTGCCTTGGGTCTTCTGAGATGAGTTAGAGGAGGGATCGAAGCTTTGCAGCAGGCCTTTAAGAGTAATTTTCCTCCACAGCACATAGCAGACACCCACCTAAGACATGTACAGCATCTCCCACCCTGACCCAGAGGCTACACTGCTGTCCTTTCTGAGCACTACGGCATCCTTTAGCATCCTCTGTCAGATAACATCATTAACCATGGCCACCCTATCCCCGCTCATTCCTGGTCATTACAGGTCTGGAAAGAAAGCTTTTAAAAAAAAAATCCCTAAATACAACATGGCTACTTTTTGTGTTATTAATTAGAATATCTTGCAACTTTTAGGATGGAATGAGGAAGAGGGAGCTCTTAAGTCAGCGCTATCTAAAACCCTGCAGGGCACTAGCCTGAAAGGACCAGCATGCAATTGCACAGCGCCTCCTCTAGGTTTCATAGTCTAAAGTGTTGGGACTAGAACTAGCAATGTATCCATAATTATTACTCTCCTTGACAAGCCTCAGAATGCCTTTCACAAGAACGAGTCTCTGAAGGTGACATGAGGAATTGTCAGTGCTCTGTGCAGGGTCCCGTTTTTTTTTTTTTTTTTTGCTTGTAGTAGGACAGGTCCTGTGAGAGGGTCCCACACAGCAGAGGACAGAACACACCCCTCTGGGTCTCTTCTGGGTCACTCTGCCTATCAACGGGGATTGCTGGCCAACCATCTGCTCTTTTCCCTTTGAGCGAGTTAAAAGGAACTTATTGCAGTAAGTGGAATAGAAATACTATCATCATAGCAACCAAAACCATTCTGCAACTCTTATTGGAGTTACAAATAGGTCCTTTGGAGCGAGTCACTCTGTCCTTCATGCCGAGAGGGCAGCTATTGAGAGAGGGTGGTTACCTGAGGTTTCTTCCTCCTCAGATTCCTCTTCCTCCTCTTCCTCCTCCTCAGACTCATCCCTGCCTTTCCCAGCCTCACCCTTCTCTGCCTGCTTGGCACATTCCTCTGGCCTCTCCTCCCCAGGCTCCGCCGACTTCTTCACCTCAGGTTTATCGAGGCTGGCGGTCATATTCATGATGGCTAGGTCTGGGAGGCTTCCTTCAGGGTGGGCTAACCTGTGAGCAGAGACAAGCTGGGTGAGAAGAGGAAGAGGCGGCAGAAGGGTGCAATTGAGGGGCAGGTAATGGAGGCCAAACTGAAGCAAATCAGTACATGTACAAGGACCTCGCGCTGTGGGTGTTAGCGTCTCACCGCGTTTTGTCGGTTTTGTTTGTTTTAAGTTCTTTCTAAAAACAAACTGTCAGCTCAACTTTGTTAGCTTTTCTTATTCGGGTTCTAGTGATTGGTCAGGAATGAGAGCTATTGACACCTAAACTTGACATTTTTTTCCTGGAGGAGAAAAATGGTCAGAGTTTAGGATGTAGAAGCATGGAATGGCATCATGTAGAGCGAGCGTTCCATGGCTTCACACGGGGGACTTACTCATTCTGGTGGATTGGTAATTTTTTCTTGATGCTGCTCAAAGTAATTGAAATAGAAAGGAAAAAAAAAGGAGATGAGAACAGAGGAGTTATAAGGATGTCAGAGATCACATTCATGCTCTAGATTATCCACTATCCCATCGGGGTTATGCCGGGTGCATTGACGACCTAATGCCAAGTGCATTCATTCCAGAATGGCACCAGTAGGTGCTTTCACTGCAAGTCTAGGCTCAGCAACTGGTCTGAGTGGACATGATGGTTGGTTTGTAAAGGAGGGGATATAGAGTCAAAGGGCACCATGCTCTTTAAGGAAGGTTTCGAACCGTCTTGCAAGAACCACGTCATTCACGTGTAACCGAAGTCTTCTCAAATCCTTACATAAGGTAAGCTCTCAGGAAGCCTTGGCATTGGCTAATTTCATGCGACCAGCTTCTAAAGCGTCCGCAAGGAGAGGCACACACTTTCGGGTTTAGGCATCTTTCTCACATCCCGTCTGAGGACCACTGATGTGAATCGTGGACTGGAAGCTTTGGGAGATCCGGTAGGAGCCAGAGCCAGAGCCAGAGCCAGAGCCAGAATGCAGGGGCGGGGGGCATTTACTGTCCTCACAGCAGCTGGGGTCCCACAGTTTACTTCATAGCAGGCAGCACAGGTGCGGACTTTCCCAATACTCTATTTCTGAGATGGAGTATTATGTTGCTCAGGCTTCCCTCAAAACCCCCAGGCCAAGCAACCATCCTTCAGCTACTTAGTGGCTGGGACTATGGGGAAGTGCCATCTGCCTAACTTCCTAATTGTCTCAGCAAATAAAAAGCTCTTTATTCCTATTCAAGTTAATGTATTAAGAGACACTAGATAATGCAGTATATTTTATGAACACGTATTCTGGAAACTCTAATCATCTTTTCGATTTGTAATAATCATTTCACACATTTCCACCTGGTTATGACAGAATAGACAATACTATCCTACAAGCAGGATTGTGGAATCTCAGGAAATTATTTAGTTTTCTTAAATTTAGTTAAGTTTCTATCAAATAAGTAGGATTCTTTGGACACAATCTGAGCTATCGTCATTAGTCATTAACATGATACTTGAAGACACCCCTGTGGTTTGAAGATGCTGTATTGAGTCTATATTGCCCTTGGGCTTTTAGATAGTATCATAAAAATGATATTCTCTTAAGTAGAGGCCAATCAGGTAGACTACAATCCGCCAGGAGCAAACTGCTAATTTAATGCAGAAGGAGTATCCAAGCGAAGTTCAGCCTAGGGGTGTAGCTCTGATGGATTATGCTGAAATCATACTGTCTCGCCTTAAGCAAGTTAACTCACCTTCTCTATTTCTGCGCAGTTAGATAGTTTTAAAAATGAAACGCTTTTTTTCCCCTGCAGTAATGCTGTGCATTCACATCATAGATAACATCAGTTAGTGAGGGAATGACACACACATGACATCTGCAGGAGACGTGTCTGGGTGAAGTAGCAGGCAGGTAACAGGACCTGCTGCAGGCCTACATTTTATCAGCAGGAGGACATCTGCCATCCGGACAAAGACTTTAGCCATTTAGGCTATAGAGTTGTGATCTTGGATTACATTTTAGTCACACTATTTTTCTTTTCGAGACAGGGTTCCCCTGTGTAGCCCTGGCTGCCCTGGAACTCACTCTGTAGACCAGGCTGGCCTCGAACTCAGAAATCCGCCTGCCTCTGCCTCCCAAGTGCTGGGATTAAAGGCGTGCGCCACCACTGCCCGGCCTTGGGGCTTGGATTATATTTTAAAGACAGCATAAACTTTGAACTGAAATGACACCTTTCTAATACTCCCTGCTAATTATAGAACGTAACTCCTAGTCACAAGGCTATTTCTAAAGCCACTACAAGGACCACACTGCAAAATGTCCTCAGCAAAGATGCCCAGAATTGCTGTAGCGTGGCTATGGCATGCTGAGATACCAGTTAAATCACTGATGTGGAGGAAGAGACTGGAATGAATCTTTTGGAAGTAGTTCCACACTGACTTCTAGACGCTTCTCTACAAAGTGTCCAGGCCAGATGAATCTGAAGGCAGAAGAGATCCAGGCTCCTCTGTGTGTTTACTGCCCTCTGATTTAATCCATGAAGAAAGATGGGGTGGGGGCGGGGCATCCCGGTATCCCTCGGGACAGTGTAACCTCAGGCATATGATGACTGACCCCAAAGGAAAAGGGGAACTTGATGACCCTCTGAGAATTTCGTTAGTTGTTATCTTTCATTACACATTCGGGAAAATGTGTGCACGTGAGATATGCACAATGAAAATATTTTAAATGCCTGATTGGTTGGAGGCTGTCGCTTAAAAAAAGCTGTGTAATCTTTTTCATCTCTCTCATTTTTTATCTTTATCATACCAGATTTTGAGAATAAAATCAATTAAGGATGCCAAATGCCCAGGATGTAGGAAGCAGAAAGTCTGGAGCAGAATCCCCACGGGAAGACTTTCTACCTATGGCTTGGCAAAAATACTGGGCCTGCCTCCTTAAGCCTCAGTCTGCTGGTCTGTAGGGTGGGAACAACTGGGCCTACTCCGAAGGATATTTTGGAAACTGAAGAACTTTCTATGAGTGATTCCTATGAGGAGTAGTTACACAGAAAAATTTAAGGCAAAGAACCATCGTCTAAGGAGAGATTTTCATGTTTGGGTGTGGTCACCTGCATCCTAAGTTTACCCTAGTGAAAAAGCAGGGGTGTGCGTGTGCTCTTACAGGGGTCCTTTCAGTAACAGACAGGGGATCTATGCTAAACTTGATGATTCTGCTGCCTGCCCATTTGTATATTTAAGAAAATCTCTCTCAAGGAAAAAGCCCCGTGTCTCTTTAGGGAGTCTGTCCTTCATGTTTGCTCACTGTTCGGTGTGCAGGTCTTGAACTGCAAACACGGGGCTGAGGGATGAATGGACTGCCCTCCGATACACAGAGCGGCTGGATTGGTCCGCAGAAAAGCCAATGCCAGCAAAGTTCACTCCAACGCGAGAGTCCCTGAAACTTCAGGGTGCAGAGCTCAGAATGTTTGTCGTTCTTTACTGGGCGCAGAAGAGTACTTAATGTCCAGAAAGAGGACTTTCTTTTATCTGGAACACCTGGATAGATGTGATATGGGTTAAGAGAGCCTTCTGCTTCCTGATATCAAACCAGTTCACATGTCTGTTTCCACAAGAAGTTCATTTTCACCTCTTGACATTTTTTTTTCAGCAGTCTTTGTGCCCTTGCTGTTCCTTTATCCACCCGAGTGCATGTGTGTATGCATGAGTATGTATGTGTGTGGGTGGGGGGTGATGGGTGAGATTCACACCCTAAGCTAAGGGCTTCTCACTATTGATTTTAGAATAAAAAAAAAAAGGTGATAGTCTTCACTTATTCATCCAGTTCTTCCCTGTATAGGCTCAGTGCATACCCTGTTCGACCTGTACCTCATTTCATCCTAAGTGTGCGCTCTGGGGAAGGTAGCCATCTTGTCCTATGCCTCAGCCTCGTGCGTTTTCCACTCTACAACTCACTGAACGTTAGCGAGGGCATTCTGGGCACCACAGACACTTTCTTCAATGAAACAAACGATGGGGCTTGAGAGCCCAGGAGGTTTCACTTAGTCCCCGGACTTGACTTTGAAAAGCTGCCTCTTATACTAGTTTCCACTCAGGAAAGCTGGAAATCTGCCATTGTAAAAATCCCTCAGTCTAAATTCTATGAATGAGAATTATCCTAACGGGGGATGTGGGAAACACTCCTTGCACGCATCCCTTTCACTGGGATGAGGAACGCTGGAAGCGAGGAAAGGGGTTGTGCTGCAGATGGGGAGTGTTCACCGAGTTTAGAGGTACCTGACATGTTCCTCAGAGCTCAGAGCACTTCTAGATGACTGGATTCTCAGAGGAACAGTTGATCTGTGAATTTAGTGTCACACCTTATACGTATGGTACTCATTTCTCCGAATAGAAGCCAAGCGAGGCTGCACATGCCTCTGCTTATAGACCACGGAAAGAATGAGCTCATTGCCAACTTTATAATTGGAAATTTTCCCACAATTTAATCATATTATTCATTTTTTTTCCCAAGTGACCCAGTCCACGCTGTCTTCTTTTACCACATACTTTTGTGTAAGGTAATGTCTACCAGTCCTTACGTTAATTAATATATGTCCTTTTTTTGAAATTCAGAAACTCACTTTACTAGGTACATTTTTCTCCTTATGAAACAATATTGGACTTAAATAAATTATGCAATAAGGTGCTTACTCTACTGTTCTAATTGAGTAGGTGGTCCTATTAAAATTTGGACACACTTCAAAAGGTAACATTCTGAAGTTCATGTTTTAAAATAAGAGTCGGACGGGTTTGATTAATGCTTCCTTGGGGTGGGGCATGCTAGCCTTTCTCCGAGCTCTTTCCACGAATGAGCAATTTCACTGGAAAAAGGGGTAATGGTAAAGTTGAGATATTTGTGGATTTTAGTTATTTGGGGGTGAGTCTGAATCTTTGTAGAGCATCTCCTAATAAAACGAGTGGCACATGCTTTCTGAGGCGCATCAAGCAGAGCGCTCCTTTCTTTGGACACAGGGGATATAACTAGAGGGTGAAGATCCCTAACTAGAGAGTTTCCTATTCTCTACGCATCGGCTAAAACCCTGAGCTGGGACTTTCTCTCACTGTGGCTTCCAGAAGATTCCAGACAGCCCTAGCGCAGTGCTTATGTTTACTGCTTTTCTTTGCTCCCCAGCCAGGTGACAGCTAGCCAGCTAGTGACCATATTTGTATTTACTGTAGGGTGGGGACACACTGTGAAATCGAGGGATGTAAAAGATCTGTCTTTAATATTATGATCTTTCTAGTAGAACTGTATTTGGAAATGGATATTTTGGGGGGTTTTTTATGGGAGGAGGGTTGTCTGTCGTTTTGTTTTGTCTTGTTTTGTTTTGTTTTTGAACCACAAACGGTGGCCGTTTTCCTTTCATTCAGGGAGCACCTCCCAAATATCAACTAGTGAGTAAGGCTGAGGGTTCAGTGATGGGAAGTCTCCTGTGTATGGCACAGGGCATCCAGACCCAAGGGGCGTATGCCTTTAGCAAGGTAAGACAAGCAGGGCACTGGAGGAAAGTGTCAGGAAAGCAGCCCGAGAAGGTGCGGCGGGAATTCAGAGGGAGGGCAGACCGGCGTCAGCAGGATGCTGCATTGATGATGGAACTGTACGGAGGAGGCAGTTCTTGAGCTGAGCTCTCCATCATTACATGATCGGTGAGGTGTCAAATGCTCTGGCAAGCCTTGAACAAATGCTACCCCAGAACAAAATCAAGGGGACTTACAGGATGCTGAGCACCAGCTGAAGACCCTGGAGCACCTCCACAGCCACCGCGCAGCACCATTTGGTATCACCACCAAATGGCTTGGTTCGCAATACACAACCACGAGCATACCTGAGGCCACCGTCCATATCTGAGGACACCACTCGTCATTTATAAAGCAGCAAAGGGTTTAACATACGAAGAAACCATTTTTTAAACCAGAGAGAGAGAGAGAGAGAGAGAGAGAGAGAGAGAGAGAGAGAGAGAGAGAGAGAGAAAGAAATGTCAGCATACCCACCTATTTATTATTAGGTACACACGACCATTGACTTTGGCATGGCTGCGTAGAGGGATGGAAGCCCAGGGATGCAGTAGGAGACAGGTGGGAGAGAAAGAGGAGATTGTTAGACAGAAGTAACGGAGGAGTAGACTGTCGCTTAGGCTTTAGGAAGGTGTACCATCCACACAGATTGCACCTTGAGGAAGAGTCCAGACAGCAAGATTCAGGAGCAGCATGAAGTTAGACA
>JADRCC010574358.1:0-15185 GCA_019843855.1 Hylomyscus alleni | reverse complement strand
TAAATTGCAATTTTTAAAAACTACAAACTTAAGACTCAAGGAATAAATATATGTAAAATCCTCTGGTACCTTTCTCTCAGACAGAACCATAACTGAGGGATTGCCTCTTTTATACATTTGTTTATTTTTTACCCTTCTGTATGTGTGCATGTGCTTGAATTTGTGGGTGTGAATGTGGATGTGTATATGCCATGGCATGTGTGTGGAGGTCAGAGGTCAGTCTTGGACTTCCATCTGCAGGAGACAGGGCCTCTTGATTTTCTTGGGCTAGGATAGCTGGCCTGTGAGTTTATGGGAATTTCCCATGTCTCACCTCTCATCTCCCAGGAGTTAGATAAGTTGGTTATTACATTCAGCATTGACTTAGTTCTGGAGATTCAAACCCAGGACCTGCTGGTACAGCAAGTGCTGAGCTACTGAGGCGTGTCTGCAGCCCATGTATTATTTTGACACTTTTTTTTTCCACATCGGTCTTAGTTAGAATTACTATTGCTGTGATGGGATACCATGACCATAGGCAACTTGGGGAGAAAATGGTTTATTTCATTCACATTTCCATATAAGAGTTCATTATCAAAAGCAGTTGGGACAAGGATTTGTCAAATAAGGCAGAAAATGAGAAGCGGGCTCAGGCACAGAGGCCGGGGTGTTGCTTGTTGACTTGTTCCTTGTGGTTTGCTCATCTTGTTTGCTTATAGAACCTAGGGCCACCATCCCATGGTGTTAACACCCACATGTGTGAGGCCTCCCAGATTAATCATTGTTTAAGAAAATACTCTATAGGTTTACCTACAGCCTGATCTTATAGAGACATTTTCTCCATTGAGATTGCAATCTCTTGGATGATTCTAGCTTGTGTCAAAATGAAAACAAAACAAACAAACAAACAAACAAAACAAAAAGCAAACTAGCCAGAACAATAGGCCCCTTGTCAACTTGACACTCAAACATACTATCTTTAGGCCACATTTTCTTTTTGTTCGTTCTCTAAATCATACATTAATATCAATTTACAATAATATACCAGCTTTCAAAAACACTTAAAAGTTCAGTATCTTTAAACTAGCCATTCTCTGTTAAAATGTAAAGAGTAAATCTAGAATAAAATGTAAAAGGTAAATCTAGAAAAATCTCTTTAAAAGATCAAAATCCCTAATTATGGTTTCTAAAAGTAATTGAAAATCAAATATATTTTTTATCCTAAGAGACAAAAAGCCAGAGCACAGTCGCAATGAGATCAAAACTGAATCAAGTGAACAGCATAAATAACTCAGCACCCATTGTCTGGAACTCACTCACAATCTGCTGGGCTCCACCGAAGGGCAAGAGTCACATCTTCTGAAGCACAAACAGCTTGTCCTCTAGATTCAGCCCAGCTCTCCTTCACTGCCATTGCTACTGTTGTTCTTAGAACTCATGGCTCTCTATAGATATCTTCAAAATGCTGGTACTTCTACAGAAACTGGCATGTGCTACTACCAGTAGCCTCTCCTGGCCTCTCTTCTTGGTGACAAGCCTCAAATTTTCTCCATGACCCCTTCCTTGGCATCTCTGCAACTCCAGCTTCACCATTACCAATGAACTCTCCCAAAGCCTTAGCTACTCTCCAAGACCCTTCCATGCCTTCAACTCCAGTACCACCTAGGAGAGTCTTACAAATGGCCAAGCAGAGCTGCCAGACAAGTTACAACCCTAGCCACCTTGGAACACAGCTTCTGTACGCTGACTCTGAGGAGACACTTTCCATTAGATTTTACCTCAGTGATGCTGGCCTGCCTCTTATTTTCCTCAATTTTTTTATTGATTCCTTGTGAATTTCACATCTTGTACCCTAATCCCACTCATCTTTCTGGGCCTTTAGTCAATCCTCTGCCTGAGTGACATGCCACCAAGACAAATTTTAAAAGATAGAATAATAGCAAAAAAAAAAATCATGCCCTGGAAGCTGTAGTGTAGTGCGTTCCTCTGTGTCCCACAGTATACTGTTAGTCCACATGTCTTTACTTGGAAAAATGTCCACTTCAATGAGTCACTTGTTTGCTCACTTCTGCTACCCTATCAATGCTGAATCCTCACCAGGACTCTTCCTGGATATCCTGTGCTTACCCTGTGTCATGGAGATCCTGCAGCTTTGGATCTGCTGGACCAGCCCTTTCAAGGGCTGTGGCAGTTCATCGATGAGGTGGATGTTGGGGTGGGCCAACTCAAAGCCCTGGATCTGGGCCTGAGTGGTCGCTGAGTTAGTCAGCCAGCCAGCCCTTCCATACTCATATCACAAAGGTGAGCTCTCCAGCACTACCCTGGCTAGCTGATAGATGGAGCAGCCAATAGAGGGTAAGGTCAACTCTCCTACTCTCATGCCCTCTGGGCTGACTCTCCTACCTGCCACAGGTGGTGAGGGGTGAGGGAGGTGGGGAGAGCATTGTTCCCTCTCTCTCCCATACCACCTCGGAGAGACTCCAGGAAGATGAGTGGAGGAACCAGCTACCTCGAGCCTTCACCCCCAGGGCCAGCTCTACTAAACTACCCAGGCATGGTATAGGGCCTGCTCTCCTGAGTGCTATAGCTTTTCAGAGGGTGGGGGACTAGCTCTACCGAGTACCAAAGGGAGGAAGGGGCAGAGACAGCTATGCACAGCCCTATAACATCAATATGATCCCAATCAACAGAACAAACCAGGAATATCTGCATGGCTTTTTGATAGTGGTATGGGCTGTGGACATCGACACAGGCTCCTGCTAGTACATGGTCCAGGATCCAGTAATGCCCCTCAGTGGGTCAGTACATCATCATAACTTCAAGTGACAGTGCAGCCTACTCAGATCAGGCTGTTCTCCACCCTTGAGACAGTTGATTTAGAGGGCCTTGCTCTCCGGGTATCTTCTAACTCTTCTGGCTTAGACTCTTTCTACCTCCTATTTTGTGAGGTTTACTGAGCTCTGAGGGAAAGGTTGTATTCCAAGGTCATTTTTTCTGAGTAATGTCTAGCTGTGGATCTATGTATTTGTTCTCATATGCCCTATGAAGACGCTTCTTTGATTATTGCTTAGTAAGAACTGATCTATGAGTATAACAGAATATCATTTGAAGTCATTTCTCTCTCTCTCTCTCTCTCTCTCTGTCTCTCTCTCTCTCTCTCTCTCTCTCTCTCTCTTTCCTTTGAACAGTAGTATTTGGGTTTACCTAAGGTCTCTGAGCTATCTAATCTCTGGTTTTTAGTTAACCAAGCAGTGTCAGAAATGGGATTGACCTTGTGGAGTAGGCCTTAAGTCAAATCAGACATTGTTTGGTTACTCCCATGAGTAACCACCATTGCATGCAAGAATTGTAGATCAAAGGTTTTTTTTTGTTTGTTTGTTTGTTTTTTAGGTGCTTCAGTGTTTACATTTCTCTTTTGATAGGCTGCAGAGTACCTACCCAAACTAAAGAAACTAGAACACAGGGCTAAAGTGTCTATGGAAGCACCAGTTCTACAAATCAATATCCAATGAGTTATGTCAGTACTGTCTTCAGCAATGGGGCCTTGCTGGCCACTGTGAAAGGCAACATCCCAAGTTGTTTGGGGATTTCCATGGGATACCTTTTGTCAACAGCTCCATGAGCTGTAACCAATTTTCATTTTGTGACAAGAGACTGCCAGTTGGGACTCTCTCTTATTATTTGGAAATTCCACCAGGATTTTCTTCATATATTTTTGAATATTTGAACTGCATTAGAGTTCCATACACCACTCAAATGCCCCTCAGTTTTGGTTGTCTCCTTCCACATTCCCTTCTTCAACCCCATCTCAACTCCCACTACTTACCAGATCCTCCCATTTCCAATTCACCATTTCTAGTCCACCAATAAAACCTATTGTATTTACCCCTTTTGGGGAGATACATGTGTCTATCCCTAGTACTTCTCCTTTATCTGACTCTCTTGGTATATGAATAGTAGTTTGGTTATCATTACTTATCATTATTAATACCCACATTTAAGTGAATGCATATCATATTTATCTTTATTGTCCTGGCTTACACTACTCAAAATGAAATTTTTTAGTTCCACCCATTTGCCATGCCATTTAAGGATGTCGTTTTTTACGTAAATAAGTAGTACTCCATTGAGTAAATGTATTATATTTTCTTTATCCATTCTTCTGTTGAGGGACACCTTGGTTGTTTCCAGTTTCTAGCTATTATGAATAAAGCAGCAATGAACATGGTTGAGACCATGTCCCTATGGTGAGATGAAATATTCTTTGGGTATATGCCCAAGAGTGGTATAGTTGGATCTTGAGATAGATCCATTCCCACCTCCCTGAGGAATTACCCTACTGCTTTCTACAGAGTCTGTAGAAGTATGCACTTCTGTCAGGAATGGTTGATTGTTTCCCTATTCCACATCTACACCAGCATGAGCTGTCATTGGTATTATTGATTTTAGCCATTATGACAAGTATAAGATGGAATTTCAGAGTAATATTGAATTGTGTTCCCCTGATGGTTAAAAGGATGCTGAAAGTTTCTTTAAGAGTTTCTCAGCTATCTCTGCTTCCTCTGCTGACAATTCTCAGTTTTGATGTATACCCCATTTTTAATTAAATTATTTGGACATGTTTTATATCTAGTTCTTTCAGTTATCTCATATTTTGTATTAATCCTGTATCAGATGTGATTTTGGTAAACACTTTTCCTATTCCCTAAGCCAGCCCCATGGGTCCCTCCGTGTATACTCTCTGGTTGGTGGTCCAGTCCCTGGGAGCACTAGGGGGTGGGGGTGTCAGGCCTGTTGATACTGTTGCTTTCTCCATGGGGCTGCAAACCCCCTCAGCTCATTTAGTCGGTTCTCCAACTCCTCCATTACAGACCTCCATGCTCAGTCCAATGGCTGGCTGTGAGCATCCACATATGTATTTGTCAGGCTCTGGCAGACCCTCTCAGGAGACAGCCATATCAGGCTCCTGTCAGCAAGCACTTCCTAGCATCCACAATAGCACCCTGTTTTGGTGACTGTATATGGGATGGATCCCCAGGTGGGGCAATCTCTAGATAGACTTTCCTTCAGTTTCTGCTCCACACTTTGTCTCCATATTTTCTCCTGTGAGTAATTTGTTCACCCTTCTAAGAAGCATGATTTAAGTCTTCCTTTTTCTTAGGCTTCAAATGATCTGTGAATTGATTCTTGGCTATTCTGAGCTTTTGGGCTAATATCCACTTATCAGTGAGTACATACCATGTATATTCTTTTATGACTGAGTTACCTCACTCAGAATGATATTTTCAAGTTCTGTCCATTTGCCTGCAAATTTCAAGAAGTCATTGTTTTTTAATAGCTTAGTAGTATTCCACTGAGTAAATGTAACACATTTTCTGTATCCATTCCTCTGTTGAGGGATATCTGGTTCTTTCCAGCTTCTTGCTACTACGAATATGGCTGCTATGAACATAGTGGAGCATGTGGCCTTATTACATGTTGGAGCATCTTTTGGGTATATGCCCAGGAGTGGTATAGCTGGGTCCTCAGGTAGGTGGAGTTGGATTTTTGTGTAGGGTGATATGTATGGCTCTATATGCATTCTTTCTATATGCAGGCATCCTGCTTTACCAGCATCATTTGTTGAAGGTACTTTTTTCCAATGTATATTTCTAGCTTCATTTCAAATTCAGGTTTTCATAGATTTTTGGATTACTGTCTGGGTTTTTAATTAGAATCCATTGATAAAAATGTCTGTTTTTATGATAAATAACCTTTTTCTAAAACTATAATCTAATAGTATAAATTGAAATTGGATTTAATGAATCCTCCAGCAATTCTTTTATTGTTTATGATTGGGGATTGGGTGGGTTTCTTCCTTTCTTCCTTTCTTCTTTTCTTTCTTTCTTTCTTCCTCATATAAAACTTAAGATTATCCTTTCAGGATCTGTGAAAATTTCTGTTGGAATTTCAATAGGAATTGCATTCAACTTGTAGATTGCAAGATAGCCATTTTTACTGTCTTAATCCTACTAATTCATATACATAGAAGACACTTCATCAATTTCTTTCTTCAAAGACTTGAAGTTTTTATCATACATGTCTTTAATTTCCTTGGTTAGAGTTACTCCAAAACATTGTGTATTGTTTGAAGCTATTATGGTAGTTATTGTTTATCTGATCATTATTCAGTTCTATTTGCTTGTATACAGGAGGGCTACTGATTTTGATAAGTTCTTGCCGTCTATTCCTTTTGAGTGTGGTTTCTTCGTTTTGTTCTAGAACAGTGGTTCTCAATATTCCTAAAGATGTAATATAGTTTCTCCATGTTATAGTGATACCCAACCCTAAAATTATTTTGTTTCTACTTTATCAGTCTAATTTAGTTGCTGTTATGAATGTTATTGTAAGGATGTGCAGGACCTGCCCTCACAGGTGTTATGAACAACAGATTGAGAACAATTATTTGAGAGTTTTCAGATGCACTGTAAAGTTGTTGGTATGATGTTTTTCTACTTTTATTATGTTGCACTTAGTGATACGAACCTGCCTCTTAAATTCACTTTCCTTGTATCCTTAAGTTTGGATAGGTTTTGTATTTATTTTCACTCAATTCTAGAAAGTCTTAAATTCTTTCATTACTTCTATCCTTACTGGTGTTTCCTTCAGTATTGAGCTGCTTATTTTCCATGAGTTTGTAAGCTTTCTCTTGTCTCTATTGTTGTGGATATCAACTTTTAATCTGTGGTTGTAAGATAAGACGCAGGGTATTATTTTAATTTTCTTGTGCTGTTGAGACTTGCTTTGTGTCTAAGTATGTGGTCTACTTTGAAGAAAGCTCCATTGGCAATAAAGAAGAAGATATATTCTTTTATCTTTGAGTACTTAATCCAAAAACTGCAGAAATCAAAACCATATCAGTCAAACTTTATTAGTAAGCCATGATTTCCAGTTCACATGCTAGTACTAAAAAAGAAGTACCTAAGATACCCAAAAATGTCATTCAGCTCCTATTAATCTATCACCATTACCAGGAAAATCAATTCAATATTAATATTTCTATTGTCAATATTTTGTGGTTATTCTTTAGAGACAGAACCTTGATTTTTGAGGCTTTGAATGGCATTCAATTTGCTATGAACACAAGACTACCTTTGAGTTTACAATCCTAAAGCCTTAGTTTCCAAAAACAGAGATTACAGGAATATTCCATACATCCAGTTTCAAAAATAAATTTTAATGAAGTAAAAAATACATGAATAAAAATAGACCCATAAAAGATAGATATTATAAAATCACAAAAAGATATTTGTTTAAAAGATATATAACCACAATTTTTAAAAAGTAGATAAGAATGAGGCTCAGGTGATGGCCCAGTGGTTAAGGCAGCTTTCTGCCATGTCAGATGACCTGACTTGGCTTCCTTGCACCTGCTTTGGTTAGCTCACAACTGCCATAACTCCAGCTCCAGGGGATTCACTGCTCTTTTCTAGTATCTGCAGGCACTGCATCCATATGCCTATGCTCACACACAGACTCATAATTAAAAACAAACAGGTATTTATTTAAAAGTAGAAATGATCTAAATGAAATTATAACATAAATTTAATATATGACGTAAGAAATGTACTGGCTGTTTGTAGAAATGTAGCATTTCTCTTTTTTTGTTTTGTTTTGTTTTGTTTTTGTTTTTTGTTTTTTTTTTTTTTTCGAGACAGGGTTTCTCTGTGTAGCCCTGGCTATCCTGGAACTCACTCTGTAGACCAGGCTGGCCTCGAACTCAGAAATCCGCCTGTCTCTGCCTCCCAAGTGCTGGGATTAAAGGCGTGCGCCACCACTGCCCAGCTCGAAATGTAGCACTTCTTAAGAATTAATGATGAGATTAAGATTCAAGCCTATAAAATCG
The DNA here is from genome assembly GCA_019843855.1 of Hylomyscus alleni. NCBI lineage: Eukaryota > Metazoa > Chordata > Mammalia > Rodentia > Muridae > Hylomyscus > Hylomyscus alleni. The sequence continues at coordinate 7,321 of JADRCC010574358.1, read as the reverse complement.
CAAATATGAAATATTATGCCTCTGGATTCCTGTGGCTATTCCCTATGAGTATGCTACCTTTGAAATACCACAACATATTAGGTGATTATTTTGTGAGACTATAGAAACAATATTCACTCATGAATTTACCTACCAAAGGGATGGATTGTATATATGCTTAAACTTAGCCTTTGTGCCCAGAAACATGCAAAAATACAAATCAGAAATAATTTTTATCTGCATAAGAATGCTAAGTAAATATGGATTATCAAGGAAGCAGTGTTTACATAAATGTTAAATCGAGTTAATCATTTTCTGGCATGGGTTTGATGTTGAATGGGTTTCCGAAGCACATCCAACCTATGAACCTGTTTTGCTCATAGATGAGATGATAGGATCACTCTGGGTATACTGAGAGTAGGCTACAGCTTTTAAGTTCTTATAGAGTTTGTTATAGTATTTGTATAGCAAATATAAGCTTTGTCTGACTATTCTGCAGAAGCAAAGGCCTGATTCAAAATACCTAAAAAATTTCTCCAAGAGCCCTCAAGGATACAGGGCAAGGGGGACTATCTTAAAGCAAGAATTTCATGGGGTAAGGGAGATGTCAACAATAAAATAGACAAAAGATAAAAACAGAATCAAAAATGATGGATTTGAAATAATGTTTATATAAAATATCTATAAAATCTCAAATGATAAAGGAGAATGTAAATGAAGGGTGGACAGAAATGTTAATCATTTTAAAGCAAGGATGAGAAAAACAAGCATTAATTCTGTAATTTAAAATACATTTCCTTTAACATAGCAATTCACTGCCTTCAATATAACTATGCTTATATTCATAGACAAATGAAATTCAGTCATTAATCAGCGAAACCTTTATATAAAAATTAATAGTAATTAATGCAGAACTTTTTGTTCCCCAAGATGCAAAAAATAAGCAACGGATGCAGACAGGCCGAACCTTAAACAAGTTACTTATAGCATGGCCCCTGAAGCTCAGTGAACATTTCAGACAAGAAGGCATGAAGTACATAATGGTCAGAAGACAGAATGAAGGGCTATAAACACAATTCTTTAGGCTTGTTACAATCACTATGCTACAACTTCTATAATCATAAACTCATAGCATCATCTGTAGGTATTAATATTTGGCCTCCACAATAAGTAGCTGCATCAACAATTCGTCAAGATGTGGCAGGGGTGTCTTAAAGGGACATTTAATATCAACTTTACATATCAACTATTGGCTACTGTGGGGGTTTTGATGAAAACATCCCTATAAATTCATATATTTGCAAGCTTAGGCCCCAGCTGATGAATGGTTTGAACCAGATTAAGAGGTGTGGAGAAGATATGTAGTTGAGAGTAGGCTTTGAGGTTTCAAAGAGCCAAACCAGGTCCAGTGTCTCTGCCTGATACCTATGTAGCTCTCAGCTCCTTCTCCACCACCATGCCTGCCTGCCTATATTTCATCATGCTCTCCACCATAATAATGATGAACAGCACTTGGAAGTTGAAAACAAATCCCCAGTTAAATGCTTTCTAATATATGCGTTGCCTCGGCCATTGTCTCTTCACAGCAAAAGAAGAATAACTAAAAACAGATGGCCATAGATTTTAAAGGAAGAAGCAAACTCACTGTGTTTTTTGGAGTCCAACAACCCGAGTCAGTAATTTTAAACCCTAACCACAGAGCTGTACATAATTAAAATAGATGGGTCACAGAACAAAATGAACAGATGTGAACTCTGGGGAAGAGATTTGTTGAATGGGTATAGAAGACAGTAAAGTGGAGTCTAGGGAGCTAGAAGGTGAGAATAGTCATATATGTGTATACAGTTTCATATATATATATATATATGCATATGTCTACATTTATATATGAAATACATATACATATACATATATATGTATGAAATTATAAAATATTTTAACAATCTTAAAAAGAACTTAACATTTAGTGTGTGTATAATCTCAACACCTGGGTGTCTAAGCCAAGAGGATTGTAAGCCCCAAGCAACCTTACACTGGAAATAGAAGAGTCTGAGAGAGAGAAAGAAGAATGGATAAACAATAACAAAAGTCCCAAGCCTGGAGAGTAATGCTGCAGTGGGTTCCAAAATACGTGTAGGAGAATCTTTAAAAGGGACATAATAAAGACAATGTTGAGGAAACACTTGAATCCTTGATGACAGCATTCTTTTTGAACAGCTATGAGATCTGAATCTTCAGGTTGAGGAAACCCCTAGGAAGCAGCCCATAAGTATAATGCACTGGTTTTCATATATACCACAATGAAACTTCAGAACAACAAAGATAATTCAAACTCTAAAAACCAAGAAAATGTTGGTCTTAAGTTTCCAGGAGAAGAACTTGATGAACTGAAAATTTAAGCAATTTTCAGATTTGAGAGGAGAAAGATTCGATTTTTAAAATATTTGGCTCTTGTTCTGATTTCGTTTCATCATAGAGATAATAGACAAATACTCAAAAATATGTAAGAGTTAGTAAACACGGTTTACAAGTATGTTTGCACATCACTTCCAAATTAATCTGTATAGTTAAGTAAAGGTTCTAAAACACAAAAAGACATTTGCTTGGTTTTGATGAAGGCTTTTAAGAAAAATGACTTCATCGTTTTTAATACCTGAGTAGTACTCCATTGTGTAAATATACCACATTTTCTATATCCATTCCTTTGTTGAGGGACACCTGAGTTCTTTCCAGCGTCTGGCTATTATAAATAAGCCTGCTATGAACATGGTGGAGCATGTGTCCTTATTACATGTTGGGGCATCTTGTGGGTATATGACAAGGGGTGGTATAGCTGAGTCCTCAGGTAGTACTATGTCCAATTTTCCAAGGAACTGCCAAACTGATTTCCAGAGTTGTTGTACCAGCTTGCCATCCCACCAGCAATGGAGGAGTGTTCCTCTTTCTCCACATCATTGTCAGCATCTTCTGTCACCTGAGCTTTTGATATTAGCCATTCTCACTGGTATGAGGTGGAATCTCAGAGTTGTTTTGATTTGCATTTCCCTGATGACTAAGGATATTGAACATTTCTTTAGGTGCTTCTCAGTCATTCAGTCTTCCTCAGCTGAGAAATCTTCATGTAACTCTGTACCCCATTTTTAATGGGGTTATTTGGTTCTCTGGATTCTAATTCCTTGAGTTCTTTATATATATTGAATATTAGCCCTTTGTCATATGTAGGATTGGTAAATATATTTTTCCCAATCTGTTGGTTGTTATTTTGTCCTGTTGACAGAGAAAAGGATACATAAAATGTGATACATTTACACAATGGAGTACTACTCAACTACTAAAAATGATGAATTCATGAATTTCTTAGGCAAATGGATGGAACTAGAAAATATCATTCTGAGTGAGGTAACCCAGTCACAAAAAGAACACACATGGTATGCATTCACTGATAAGTGGATATTAGCCCAGAAGTTCTGAATACTCAAGATACAATTCACAGACCACATGAAGCTCAAGAAGAAGGAAGACCACAGTGTGCATACTTTGGTCCTTCTTAGAAGGGGGAGCAAAATACCCATGGAAGGAGATACAGAGACAAAGTTTGGTGCAGAAACAAACTTGTTTTTTATGGTTTTGTTTTGATTTGTTTTGTTTTGTTTTGTTTTGTTTTGACAAGGTCTCCATGTAGTTTAGGTTGGTCTTGCACTCACTATGGTACCAACAATGATCTTGAACTACAGATCCTACTACTTCTACCTGTCAATCTCTGGGATGATAAGAGCCAACATTTAATGATCTTTCCATAAGTCATAGGGTGGTTGAAGATGTTGAGTGTGCCCTATTTCTTGGTTCTGTAATCTGAGGGGAGTCGGATTTAAGCTGTGCTCTGTTGGTAGTAGTAAGAATAATGTGATATTGTATTGACTAATGGTATACTGGAGACTCAGCATTGAGATGAAAAAGCCAAGTTACCTATTATCTTTTTACAGAGTTGCTTAGAAAACAGAACTAAAGGGTTCAATATTCTCATCCTTGTCTACGTGTCTATGTAATATCTTTTCCCTTTTATTAAAACAAGATATTTTTGTAACATATCATGTCATGATTAGTTTTCCCTGCTGATATGCCTCTAACTTTCTCATTTCCTCTTGCATCTGGATCCACCCATTTCTAGCTCTCATATTTATCTTATAAACAATTGTTTTAAGGCATGATAATAAAATATAAATAAAAGAGATGAATATGAAATGTAATAAATATAATACCCAAAGACTAACACATAAGAATATGACAAAACAAACAGAAGGGAGCCTAAGTGAAGGCACAAAAACTAGAGACTCACTCACTTGTACCCTCAATAACAGCCATAAGAACACTACCCTGGATCCATCATATGCACCTGTAGGGGTAAAGAGAGAGAGGAAATGCGTGTGTGTGTGTGTGTGTGTGTGTGTGTGTGTGTGTGTGTATGCATGTGTGTATATTGAAAAATATATAGAGGAAAGGACTTTACATGAAATTATAAGACAAGGAGCCTTCAAGATGTCATTGACACTATTTTCTTTTGGTCAGCTACTGTGGGGCATGCAACCTTCACTTAGTTTGATTCCCCAGTAAGACTCCCTTAAAGGAAACTATATTTTCATTTGAATGTGTATCATCAATTGAAGATTTCTCCTAGACTAGGGATAGGGGAACGTGTTCACTTCTCCTTTCAGCTCTAAGACTCCCATCTGGTCAAGGTATTCCATTTATGCATAATGTGTGGCTGTGGGCTTTATAGAGACTCTCATGTCCTCATATGCTACAAAAGGAAATGTCTCTGGTGGTGGCTGGCCTATTAATGTAGCAGAATGTCATTAGGTGTCATTATATTATTTGTTTATTTTTTTTAATAACAGTGGTTTTACTTGAAGTTCTTGGGCTCTCTAAACTCAGGTACTTTCACACCCTATCAATATTAGGTATGGGTTCCATCCCATCGGCTGGACATTAAGTCAAACCAGAATTATACATTTTTAATTATGTTATGTTTTGTCATTCAAAAGATTTTCAATTAGATATTGTTTTTCTGATATTGTTTAAATTTTGTTTTGTTATAGGACGACTTATATTCTCCATCAATTGTGAATGAAGGTCTTGTTGGGTATAGTAATCAGGGCTGGCCTCCGTGTTCTCTTAGAAACTGTACATTATATGACCATGCCCTTATGTTTTTTGGAATTCCACTGAGATGTTAGATGTTATTCTATTAGGTCTGATATTAGGTGTTACTTGGTCATTTCCCCATGCAGCTCCTAATATCCTTTCTTTATTTTCTACACTTAGTGTCTTGGTTATTATGTGGTGAGGGGAAGTTTTTTTTTTTTTTCTGGTCCAATCTATTTGATGTTCTCTATTCTTCTTGTACCTTTATAGGAATCTTCTTTCAGTTAGGAAAATTTCCTTCTGTGATGTGAATAAAACATTTTCTGGGCCTCTGAGCTGGGTTTCTTGTCCTTCTATTTCTATTACTCTTAAAACTGGTCTTTTCAAAGTGTCCCACATTTCTTAGATGCTTTGTGTTAGGATATTTTTAGATTTAACATTTTCTTTGAACAATGTATTCATTTATTCTATCCTATCTTCCAAGACTGAGATTTTCTCTTCCATATCTTTTATTTCTACTGCTGAAACTTGCCTATGTCGTTCCTGTTTGAATTCCTAAATTTTTCATCTTCCGATATTCCTCAGTGTGGGTTTTCTTTATTTATTCCACTTCCATTTTCAGGCCTTGAAGAGTTTCATTATTTATTCCCTTCAGTTGTTCATTTGTGTTTGTTTATTCCTGGATTTATATAAGGAGTTTATTAATTTCCTCTTCAAAGACCTCCATCATACTCATAAAATCTGTTTAAGGTCTTTGTCTTGTGCTGCAGTGTTGTAGCCACAAGCAGCTACACAAACTGGGTCTCTGGAAGAGGAAAAGGGACCTGGGAAAATAATGGAATCAGATGGCGAGGGAAAAAAAGAGACCGAGTCATGGTTCCTGATCAAGGTCTGGTGTGTATTTTGAATCTGAGAAATAAATAGGCAGGGAGAGCTTGTAACCTGAAAAGAGCCAGAGGTAGGAGTTTTACCCAATCAAGGTGAAGTTCCTGTGACAGCTTAACAAGAGTGGTTTTTAAAGAGTGGCTAGTTCTTTCCACCTTACCTAAAGAATGAGGATGGTAAGGAATGTGAAAATGCCAGAGAATGTCTAAGGCCTTAGATAATATTTAAGAAACTTGGGAAGTAAATTCAGGACCATTGTCTGATTGGAGAAAGGCTGGGAAACCAAATGGAGGGATACTCTCTCAGAGGACTGTCTGAGCCCTTTTGTTAGTTGTGGGAAATGCCTCTACCCACTTGAGAAGGTGTCCACCAGGAGGTACTTGGCACATCTGACAGTGGGCATGTGGGTAAAGACAAGTTGCCAGTCATTTTCAGGAAGAGAATCTCTAGCCTGATGGGTAGGAAAAGGGGTGCTATGATACCTTGAGTTGGAGTCAGACTTCAGACAGATTTTGCAAGAAGCAGTGATAGATTTTAAGAAGCTTAAGTCCTCAGGAGTAGGCTGTAGGTGGGTCTTAACAAAAGAAGACCATCCTTGACTGTTATTGGTGAAGATAGGACAGAGTTTGGCAGGTGTCAGGTGGTGAAGAAGGTGGAGATGCAGGTTGCAGTGTAAGAATGTCCTGGGGAGGGTGAGAAAAAGCTAGACCCCTAAGGGCCACAGATCTAGCTGTCTTGTCAGCTCAGTTGTTTCTCTTGGAGACAATAGAGTCATCTGTCTGGTGTGATCTACAATGGACAATCTTAATGGCTGTGGGAAGATGGGAGGCCTTTAGTATGGCCATAATTTGGTTTGCATTAGTTACTGATCCTCCTTTTGTAGTAAGTAACTGGCGCTCCTTCCACATAACAACGTGGGACAGGAGGATATAAAAAGCATATTTGGAATCTGTGTAGATGTTGAGGTATTTTCCCTGTGCCAGTTGGAAGGCATGGGTAAGGGTTATTAGTTCAGCCTGTTGATTGGTGGTGTGAGTAGGAAGGGCCTGTGCCTCTACCACCTTGGTGTCTGACACTATGGCATAACCAGCTTTTCTAGCCCCTTCATGTAAAAAGGAGTTGTCATCTATATACTAGGTATAGATGGCCTGAGACAATGTACCCTCCTGTATGTGTGAAGGATGAGATAATAGTTCCTTTAAAGTTTCAGTGCAGGAGTGGTTAGTATTAGGTCAAGGAAGAAGGTTGGAAATATTAAGAGGTGGGCATGATTGTAAGGTGAGTGTGGAATGTTCTATTATAGATACCTGGACAT
>JADRCC010574356.1:0-15571 GCA_019843855.1 Hylomyscus alleni | reverse complement strand
TCATAAGACGTTATTTTAAATCTGAATCTTGCTTTTCTGGTGTGATGAGATATCCAGGACTTGCTGTAGTGGGTGAACTGGGTTCTGATGATGCCAAGTAACCTTGGTTTCTGTTGCTTAGGTTCTTGCTTTGCCTCTCACCATCTGGTTACCTGTCATGCTATCTGCCCTTGCTGTCTCTGACTATATCCTGTCCATCCTGTGGTCTTGCTTGTGTCAGAACTCCTCAGAGTCTAGCTGGCTGTGATCCTGTGATTCTGGGATCCTGAGATCCTGGATGTGTCAGAGCTCCTCAGAGTCAAGCTGCCTCTGGGATCCTGAAATCCTGGTGTGACCAAGCTCCTGAGTCCCTGCTGCATCAGAGCTCCTGGGATTCAAGCTTTCTCTAGGTGTTACGGGGCTGGGTGGAGAGCCAGAGCCCTGGGTTTGCTCCAGGTACAGGTGCAAGCTGGAAGGAACTGATGTCTCTGGCTGATCGGGTTTGTGGTTACCTTCTCAATAACGCTGGGTGTTGGGAAAGATGTGGCCTCAGCTGTGATCTTGAGTGTTCCTAGATGTGTCCAATCTCCTAGGAGTTGAGCTTCCTCTGTGATCCTGTGATCCTATAATTCTGGACATTTCAGTGCACCTGGGAGTTGGGTTCCCTCTGGGTGGGTTTTTTTTTTTTTTTTTTTTTTTTGAGACAAGGTTTCTCTGTGTAGCCCTGGCTGTCCTGGAACTCACTCTGTAGACCAGGCTGGCCTTGAACTCAGAAATCCGCCTGCCTCTGCCTCCCAAGTGCTGGGATTAAAGGCGTGTGTCACCACTGCTAGGCCCTCTGGGTATTTTAAGAGTAGGTGCAGAGCCAGCACCTCAGGTCTGCTCTGGGTGCAGATTCAAACTGGAAGGAACCAGTGCCAATGGCCAAGCAGGGGTTCTTGAAACCCTGGATCCTGGGGGTCCCAGGTCCTCCCGGTGTTGGGGCAGATATTGGGGCCTCCTCATCTGTGATCCTGTATGTGGTAGAACACCTAGGTGTTGAGCTTCCTCTGAGTGTTGTGGGACTGAATGTGGAGACAACGCCAAAGATCTGCTCAGGACACAGGCTCACCCATGATTTTTTTCATAATCATAGAAAATATCAAAAGCCAAGACAACATAAAAGTTTTTAAATTTCATTTTCTTTAATCAATTAATCATATAATAACACAAAAGAAAATCTAGAATTTTGAGAACATAAAAAGAAAGATATAGAATTATGCCTAGCAGCAGATTCTGTAGGATGCTATGGGAACACAGAGAGTAGAAATTTAGGTTAGGCAGGACAACTTCTAGAAAATGATTATATTCATCTATATTCCAGAAGTTTCTTTATTGTAAAAAATTATACTAGTCTAAAAAGTTCCAGAAACCTCTATTTAAATGTTAAGTTGTACTTAAGCAAAATTAAAGTCAGTTCTTAAGGAATATAAATCAATTTAGCAAAATCACAAAGAGACTCTCCTAGAGGTGTCAGTTGATTTTTGAAAACTTCAGTTTTATTGGCCCCAGTTTTAGAATAGGCAATATGATCTTCTCTAAAGGTCGTAGACTAGAGCTAGAAATACAAACATACCTTCATTCCCGAATTTATTTAGAGGAAAAAAAAAAACCCTACTACATTCTTTCCCCCCTAAATGAGAAGAGAAAGGATACATTGAAGTTGAACTAGAAATCACTGCTTACTAATCAATAAGAGTTAGCAAACAATTAATAAGCAGATCACCTCTATTGTATACTAATCATCTCTAAGAATTTAAAACATATAATATTTTTTGCAACTTATTTTAAAGACATGAGATGTTCATAAAAGGTTTGTTCAGCTTCAATTCATGTTATATTTCTTTTGTTGATCAGAAAATTTCATGGGAGAATTTCAGACTTCTGGTATATACAATTTTGAGGTACCAGTACAAACCAAAACCAAACCAAACCAAAAACAAAAACCAAAAACCAAAAACCAAAACTAGATAGCTTTTCCCTTAAACAAACAATTCAATAATTTCATACCCAACCCAACAGTGTACCTATTCCAAGTAAGAGAAATAAGGGCCAAGTTGCCTTTAATGTCCGACTCCATTGAACAATTGTTCTATTGTATATGTTTAATAGAAAGTTCCTTGTAGAGAAATTTTAACTCAGCAACATGGAAGCTCTGGCAAGGAATCACATCCAAACTCCTTCTAGGTCTGTATGATCCAGCTGAAGCAAAACACCTTAGTGCACACTTTTAAATCCTAAACAATTTAGGAAAAATTAGTTTGTAGAAAGAAGCATCCACATTTGCAAGTGACCTCTAATTGAGGTGCAGAAAGATTCAACATTATGAGTCAGAGAAAGGATACAACCAGTTCTCAGAAGAGCAGACTGGAAAGAGAGGCTACTTAGAGAGCAGTGAGAGGGTTCAATGGAATTTAATTCCATTTAGTTGAGTGCAGTTGTGCTCAGTTCAGTCCACAGCACGGCAGTTGAGTTTGGAATAATTCAGTTCGTAGAATTCAGAGGCAGTCTTTCCAAGCAAGTTCAGTCAGGAGCTGAGAGAAGCCACTTTGAATCAGTCAGCTTGGAGAGGAGTTTGAGCCAGAGCAGCAGAGTTGAACCTGCTAGCCAGAGTTCCGAAAGAGCTAGAAAAGGTGAGCTTATTCATCAGTAAGTCTAGGATGCTGAAACATTCTAGATCTAGGTTGAGACTGAAGGCTGAAGCCTTCAAGATCCAGGCTTGCAGAAGAGTGGATTTTTATGGAGGCTAGAAGATTCCAGGACTAAACTTAGGAACAGTTAGATAGAAATGCTCTGGTCTCAGCCCAAGCCATGTATTCATAAAGCTTTGGTACAGCTCTTATCTTGTCATTTCCTCTGAGGAAATAAAAGTGACATTTACAGTCACACCTCCTTCATAAGAACTCGTGTTTTTCCTCATCAGTGAAATTGCTCTCTTTCCCTCAGATCCAAAACACTATCTTAAACCATGTTACCTGGTATATCCCCATTTTGTATTTTAAATGCAGCCATCCAAGCTGTTTATCCACCTTTTTAAACTCAGAATGACAAGCAATTTTGATAGAGAGTCACCACAGGTTTTAAAACATTCTATAAAAGAGGATTTATGGAATTTTTCTAAAAAAATAATATTTATTTGCCTAATCTAATTGCTTATATCCCAGACCATGGAGGATCCCACGGGGTAAGCCAACTTAAAGACTTCTATTAAGCAATAACTTCTTAGGTGTAAACCCTCTTATAATTCCTTGAGAAATTTACAAAGAAGGATTGAAAGAGAGAGGGAAAAGAATGAAGTCAAAGAAAGTTGTATGTATGTATTTATCCCCAAAGGGTCCTTATTTCTCTAGTTACCTAAACAAAATTCAGATGGTTCCATTGATGATACTCTTTGAAGAATCTGAACAGCTTCAGCCTTGTGAAGTCGTCAGGCACAAGTTTTGCTTCAGATTTTTTATTAGTTATTGAATGAGAAGGTTCTTTTCTGGGAGAATGCCCTTTGCCAAACACCTGAAGTTAGTAAACTCCCATTACGATGACAGCAAGTGCATTGCCACCTGCTTTTGCTCTGGTCAGTCAGTGAATGACAGTTGAATTAAGATGCAAACTGGTATTAGGTGTTAAAAAGAAATTAATAACATGACAATACTGCCTTATCAAAGAATACATGCGGAGAGTGAAGCAGTGCTTGAGAAGGTAACAATTAAGGTTATGAATCTAAGGTTCAATGAAAATATTTCTCATTCTTGAGATCACCAAAGTACAACATATGACAATGCAGTTGATACAGATGTTTATGTTCAAGAATGTGTATTTCTGTAGTTACATCCTTGGTTATAGTAATCAAACTAATAAAAAAAAAATCACATCTATCTACTCCTACTCTCCTCTCCAATCAGGAGGCAAAGACAAGAAAAAGACAAGAGACAAAGTCTATTTTCTTTTCTTTCTTTTCTTTTCTTTTCTTTTCTTTTCTTTTCTTTTCTTTTCTTTTCTTTTCTTTTCTTTTCTTTTCTTTTCTTTTTAACCAGAAGGTATTAAAACCTTAATCCTAAGTAAGTTGTATTCTTAGATAGACCATAGATACTGTTGGGGAAGATCCCCTTCACAACTATAAGAGTAGAATTTTTAGTTCCAGGTCTATACTTTATATAAACAAGTACACTGATTTTACAGCAAAAACAGTTCCTTTAGAAGACAAGAGGATACTTTAGACAAGAGAAGCATATGTATAAATAATAGCATACTTTCAATGTGCATTTGTCTCCTAGGCTTAATTATTTGTACATTTTATAGCTTTAGTTCTGTTACTTACACAGAACAACAGATATTAGTAAGAAAGGGATAAATAATAACATGTGCTGTACCAAACATAAGAGAAATGACCTTTGCTTTGGACAATTGGAAGACATTTTCTAAAATAACTTAAAAAGATAGATACTACTTTTTGCAAATCCCCAACTTTATATTCATCATCCTTTCTACATCTCATTTTATTTAGTCTATTATTCCAAGCAGAAGCTAATTAATAATATTATACCCCATAAGATAGGGTATGCATATTCATGAGGCTTCATGAATTATTTGTGACTTTGAAATGAATAGACCTTCATCACATAGGAAAGCCACTGAAAGTGCTTGCCTCTCGTGGTAATGAATCCAAACAGAAAGTGTAATTCCCCATGGCACACACAACTTAAAGCTGTATGATGTGAAATTCCACCTTGTCTAGGTTTGGCCTCCCGAAGTGAAAATAAGATTCTAAATATTAATGTTACTGTGTGAGATCGTCAGCACTTTGGTTTGTGTAAAGGCACAGTGCATTTCACAAAGCTAAGCAGGTAGTGATTTAAGGCATTTGGGACAGTGTGTTATCTTCTGACATCCTTGTGCTCTGAACACCTAAAAGGTTTTATATTCTCATTAAATTATCTGAGTGACACGGAGAACAAGAAGCCTCCTCAGGAGAGGATTTAAATTGACCAAACAGCACAGTAGAAATTAACAAATGATACAGGGACTGGCATTTTTCTGCTGCATCTTCTGTATTAGGTTTATAATCAAGTGATATATAAAGTTGTCAAAGGCACTGAATTTAGAAGAAAAGGGGGTCTATAATTGAAGTAAATAAGCTGGGGCAAACAAGGATGGATCACACACTACTTTGTACAGCAAAAGCACGGGGCTGTGCCCTAAGGTTAATAATTTGTATAAAGCAGTTTGGAGAATACGTTTCTAATGATTTCTGATATGGCAATGCATTTCTCTGTCTTTTTTTCCACTTGGGAGGATAACACAGTTAAAACTTTTACCCGAGAACACATTAATTTTATGAATGTATATACAGTGTGGTCAGAAATAACACTTCAGTTCTGATCTTTTGATTACTGTGTGCTCTTAGCAATGCTGTGTCGAAGCATTGATTGGCATCATTGAGTCCCCAAGGAAGGAGCTAGAGAAAGGACCCAAGGAGCTGACAAACAACAATATGAACTAACAAGTACCCTCAGAGCTCTCAGGGACTGAAAGCACCAACCAAAGAGTACACATAGTGGGACTCATGGCTCCAGCAGCATATGTAGCAGAGGATGACCAAGTCGGTCATCAATGGGAGGAGAGGCCCTTGGCCCTGTGAAGGTTCTGCACCCCAGTGTAGGGGAATATCAGGGCCAGGAAGCTGGAGAGAGTGGGTTGGTGAGCAAGGGGCAAGGGGGAGGGAACAGGGGTTTTGTTTGTTTGTTTGTTTTGTTTTTGTTTTTTGTTGTTGTTGTTTTAATATTAATTCAATTTATTTTTCTTTTTTTTTCAGAGGGGAACTGAGAAAGGAGATATCATATGAAATGCAAATAAAGAAAATATCTAAAAAAAAAAAATATAGTACTTCAGTTCTGATCTTCCAATTACCATGTGCCCTTAGTGATGCTGTACCGAAGCATTACTTGGCATCATTTATACTCTGTTTGCAATATACTTAGTTCTTTCTAAGGTGTCAAGATGGCTACTCGAGTTTTAAGACACATCTGGGTTTTAAATCTTGTTTATTTTATGAGATTGCCTCCTGTTTTCCTAACAATCCTGTCCCTGTCACACATCCCACCTCTTAAAAACAAGACAAAATAAAAATACTTGTCTTGTTCAGAATGCTGAAATGAAAGGTTATTCTTTTGTTTCTCCTTGTTGTTTTCGTTTTATTTGTTTAGTTGGTTACTTAGCTAGCCTGGCTGGCCTGAAATTCTTAATGTCGATTATTAGGCTGACCTCAAACATACAGAGATCTGCTTGTCTCTGCTAGGAATAAAGACATGCATCACCACTTTAATTTTAATCAAATAATCCTTTATGAGAGCTCTGGTTTTCTGTGATCTCTGTAGCTTAGGATTATCTTCTTTTCTTTAAAAGTTTTCATTTCATTAGAAGGGAAAGGGATGACGCATCAGTGGAAATAAGCCAATTTAATAAGACCTAAGACTAGCAGAAGAATAATAGGCCTGAAATTAGGATTAGAATCATAGCAGAAATTCCGTCTTGATACTTAACTGTTGTTTCCAAAAGAAATTCCAGTAGACTCAAAATCTCAGTTTCATTTATGAAGCGTTTAGATAAGGGTAAATATGATGATGGATAGAGAGCAACGTGTACTGTAAAGCTCTGGGAGTTTGAAGAAAAAAACACTGATTCGTGTATGATGGCTATGACAGCTGAAATACTGGAGCCTTCCTGTCCCTTGACTGGGGCCTTTAGTCCCTTACCTTTCTCCTTGAACTAGAGGAAGGAAATCAGAATTCTATCTCCCTCAGTCTCAGTCACTGGAGAATTTGAAAGTGGGCATGTGGAAGCAAATAGTTAAATAACTAAGAATGAGTAAAATTCTTATAACAAAAATAAAAGACAAAGGAAAATTCTAGGTTTGGGGGACACAAATTGTCTTATTCCTTTTTCTGGAAAACGTGTTGTTCTCCTATACATTATCTCCAAAAGAGTATGTCTGCTTCATACATACAGTTTGACCAGACCACAGGTCACATGAGTGCTGAAGAATGATCAGCAGAAATGGTGAGATGTCTCTGAAGTAGACACATTTGTTGACAATCATTCCCCAGACTTCTCCTTTCCTTCTCTTGAGACAAATGCTTTGTATACTAGGGCTCTGGAATAATTATGTAGTCAAGGAGGAAAGTACAAATTACTGGTTCTGTGCTTGGGGTTGTTTTTTTCTGACACATTGGTTGAATAGAAGCTTTAAGACAGAAATAAAGTTGATGAGAAATAATTAGGTCTGGTATGCATGAAACACTTTTATCAACTCTAGTACGATAGCATTCTATCATCCAAGAAAATATTCTGAATTTTATGTGCCTTTCATAGTCAAATTAATATATAATTGCTTTAGAATATTAGTGGAAGGCAGATGCAAGACACTCCTGGGATGAGGTATAGAATTTATGCTTTATCTAAGAGAATAAATGGACTTCTTCATGACTTAGCCTCTTTCTGGTACCTGATACACTGCAAGGTTTGTAATCCATTAATGTAGTTTAAGTTACTTTAGATTCTTGTAGGAGAAAAATATTTCTGAGTTTATAGAACATTCTACAAGAAAGCATTTTTGTTGGTGTTACAATTAATGTATTTTGTCTTCTGTAGCTATTCAAACATCATTTCCTTTTATTTATTTCCCTCTGGCAATTCTGTCTTTTCTTTGTTCATCACTGGTAGAATGCATTATACAATAAGACCACATAACTTTTATTATACTTTTAGCTTCACTTTGTGTTTTGTATCTGATTATTTTTTTCTAAAAGTATGTTTCCTCTAAAGCATTTGACATAAGTGTCTAAGTAAAATTTATTGTTGTGGGGAATGCAAGGACTGAGTAAGTTGAACAAAACACAATGATTTCAGGGCTACTCCATACAGATAATTTTCCTGTTTGCCTACATCAAAGAATTGTTCAGGGAATAGGAACAGAGAGAATTCCTGGCAACTTCTGCCCAGAGTGAGACTAAAGTCTGGTATCTGAACCTTCTTTGGGTTGAGCATTTGCATTTTCCTTGAAGGCATAAGTTGAGAACTTAGTCACCAAGGAGAGCTCATCTTCTCCATATTCAGTGAGTTATGTAGGTGTTGTCTTCAGCAATAGCCTCTTGCTGTCAGTTTGAGGAGAGCAACCTATAGTATTGAAAACAATCTCGCTTGTTTGGGGGTTCCTATGGGAACCCTTTCGCCAACAACGCAATTAGATGTTAACCAATCCCAATATTAAAAGCTTCATTTAGTGACGAGATGTCTAGTTGGGGCCATGTCTCTCCCATTGTTTGGTGATTTCATGTGTGTATCTTGTTTAGGAAGCTTCTGCTGTATGAGGTTTCCATACTTTCCCTTGATTGGCGTCTCTCCCTGCATTCTCTCACTTCCCTGCTCTCTTCCCCTCCCCTCTTGATTTCAGGTTTTACCCCAACCCCTACTGCCATAGCTATCGATTCTATTACCCTTTTCTATCAAGATCTATCTGTCCTCTCTAGTTTCTAAATCTACACCTAACTTCTGTGGTGCTACAGATTTGGCTTGGTTATCATAGGCTTAATATATAATATCTACATATAAGTTAGCTACATACATACCACTTTTGTTTTTCTGGATAAGGGTTCCCATACTCAGGATATATATATATATATATATATCAATCTATTTATTTGTGGATTTCAAGATTTCATTCTTTTTAATGGCTAAGTAATACTCCCTCATATAAATGTATGACATATTCTTTATCCTTCTACCTGATTATGAATATATAGGTTGTTTCTAATCTCTAACTATTATGAATATAGCAGCAATGAGCATGCTTGAGCAAGTGTCTTTGTGATAGGATGAAGCATCCTTAGGATATACAGCTACATCTTAAGGTAAATTGACTTTCATCTTCCTGAGGTACCAGTACACTGATTTCCGTAGTGTTGTACACATTAGCACTCTCACTAGCAGTGACTGTTCTTTTCCCTTACTCCACATCCTCACTGGCATGGGCTGTTACTTATATCATCTTAGCCATTCTGATTGACACAAGATGAAACTTCAGAGTAGTTTTGACTTACATTACTGATATCTAAGAATGTTGAACATTTCTTTAAGTGTTTCTCAGCCATTCGAGTTTCTTTCTTCCTTTTTCTTTTTTTTAAGAATTCTCTTTTTAAGTTTGTTCCCTATTTGTGGATTGGGTTACTTGTTAACTTGAAATCTAATTTTTTCGGTTTGTTTTTCTGTTTTAGGTTTTTTAAAATTATATTTTGGATATTAGCCCTCTATCAGATGTGTAGTTGGTAAAAATCTTTTCCAATTCTGTAGGCTGCTGCTTCATCTAAATAACAATGTCCTTTGTCATGCAGCTTTCCAGGTCCACAAAGTCCCATTCACTAATTGTTGCTCTTAATGCCTGTGTTAATGTGCTCTGTTTAGAAAGCCTTTCCCTGGACCAGTGATCCCAAGGCTATCCCTTACTTTACTTCCATCAGGTTTAGTGATTTGATGTTGAGGTAGGTCGTTGACCAATTTGAAGTTGCAAGGTGATAAGCCTGGATCTATTTGCATTCTTCTACATCCAGCTATCTAGCTTGACCAGCATCATTTGTTGTTGAAGGTGCTGTCTTTTTTCCCCAGTGTGTATTTATGGCTTCTTTATTAAAAATCAATTTTCCATTCACATGTGGATTCATGTCTTTGTACAACTTCAGTTTGATGCAATAGATTGATGTGTTTGCTTTTGTGCCAAAAACATGATGTTTTTGTTACTATGGCTTTGTGGTACAATTTGAGGTCAGGAGTAGTTATACCTCCAGCAGTTCTTTTATTATTCCGGCATGTTTTAGCTATCCTGGGTGGTGTCTTGTGTTCCCATATGAAGTTGAAAATTGTCCTTTCAATTTCTATGAAGAAGTTTATTGAAATTTTGATGGAAATTTTTTTGAATCTATAGATTGCTTTTGGTAGTATAACGTTTTTTTAAACTATGGATCCATGAGAATAAGAGATTGTTCCACCTTCTGAAATCTTCATTTTTTTTTCTTCAATGTCTTAAAGCATTCATCATAGAAGTCTTTCATTTGCTTGGTTAGAGGTACCCTAAAATATTTTTATTAGTTTGCTTTGCTGTTAATTATCTTTTTTGGTAAAGTTTTACAATTCATAGACAAATGATCTATTTCTAAGGTTTTTTGAGTAAGTATAGTTTTTAATCACTGTATTTTGGTTTGTTTTTTCATTGTGATGACCAAATACCTGATAAGAAGCAACATAAGAGAAGAAGCATATTTTTCTCACTCAGAGATCACCATGCCATGAATGGCATGTTGACAGGAGTTAGAGGCAGCTAGATGGTCACGTTGCACAGTCAGCAAACAGAAAGATGCATACTGATGACATTCAACTCAATACCCAACACATTAAATAGCTCACAGATGGGGAGGAGTCGTTCTTCTTAGTTAAACCTCTCTGAAAACTTCTTCCTAGACAATACCAGAGTTATATCTTTTAAATAATTCTAAATTCAGCCATACTAATAACAAAGTTTGACTAACCCAAGTCTACTCTTTGCAAATTTGACCCACAGTCCATCATTTTAAAACCATAACCTTCATTCCTGTTCCTCACAGGCTCTTCGTTATCTCATGGTGAGACGTGCATTTATTCCACTGCTAAGAGCACCCAACGAATATATATTTATGATGTTCCAAAGGTCTGGGTCAAAAGTCTCTTCTGAGTCTCAAGAAGGCAACTTTTTAACTGGAAGTCCCCCACGAGGTCAAAATATAAGTTACAAACATTCAGTATTCCACGGCACAGGATTAGGATGCCTGCTTCCAAAGGAAGGAGTGGGGCTACAGAGTAAGGAAAGACTAAATTGATACACAATACAAAAGCAGCTGTGAAAATACTAAAAGGTGGAACTTCATGCTCATCACCTTGATCTCCTGTTGGCATTATCCGAGAGCTAGCAGCCTCCAGTTCTACCATTATCAGCTCCTATGGTGTCACTGTAAATACAGTTCCACCCCGTGCCTGCAGCTGTCCTTGGCAGACATTACAGTCTCCCACATCCTGGGATCTCCAATGCAATTTCACATAGTAGACCTCCTTTCAGGGATTCCACAGTGCCTGGCCTCATAGTATTCTATACCCTCATTGAAACATTCCTTGATCCCATTCTCTAGGCTTTTGTATACTTGTAAAACCAGTGCCCTGTGAAGGGTGCTGCCAAGTCCTGCTTGCCAGAGCATATATCAAATGGCCTCTAGTCGAATTCCAAATTGAGTGCTCGCTCTTCTGAAACATTGTGAGCCAGGATGGCACCACCCACGTTTCTCTTAGCAATTCGTCTTATAAACTCCTAATGCTAAACTCAGCTTAGGGTTCATCTCTGGGCCCCAAGCCCAAAATCTTTCATATTCCTCCTGTGAATGAGTTTCAAAGACAACTGAACTACATGGTGGATGTTCCTGGCACAATTCACTCACTGGATTTCGGAATATTTTAGAAGACAAATTTTTATTATTTCGTTTTCAATTGTTATACATTTTATTTCTAGTAGTTTGCCCCAAAATTGCCTTAAAATATTAAAAGATGGCTTGTTTGTGTTTGTGTGTGTTTGTGAGTAATTCATGTGTTTGTAAGTGGTAACAAAGTCCAGAAGAAGACCTCCTTAGCTGGAGTTACGGTGACTGTGAACCATAGGATATGAGTGCTGGGAATCCAACTCTGGAACTGGTCTGTGCCCTTCCCTCAGCCTTGAGCAGGCTAAATCAACTTTAAGTGTTTGCCACAGTTGGACCCTAATGACCCAAGTGGATTTAATTTCCCACAGGAGTAGACTGCCAGCTGAACTTGCTTTGCAACTCAACCCAGCTGAAACAAAGGATGGGGCTGTGGGCTCTTCCCATAGAAACTATATAAATGGTCAGCAACGCTCACTCTTCAACTTGCAGCCTTGATCAGAAACTTTTATTTTGGCTTCATCCTTCTCTCGCACCCTGTCCTTTTCATTTCCAGCCCCCCTTTCGGGTAACCCAGTTCATCCATGGCTGCTGCAGAGCTACACTGATCCTTTAGTAAGAAGGACATCACGTGCTTTTGATTGCTGAGCCATCTCTTGAGTCCTGCTGTGGACTTTTGTCTAGATATTTGATAATAAGAAAAATTGTGCGATTGTCTCTATTATTTTAACTTATTTATTTATTTTTTCTTGTTGGATTGCCTACATTTGAGTACTATATTGAATATTAAACATGATAGAAATATCTGTATTATTTTTTTTAATTTAAAAGTTTGTGTGTATATGTGTGTGTATGTGTGTGTGCAAGTGTGCACATGAGTGTTTGTGTGTGTGTGTCTGTGTGCAATGTGCAAATGTGAGTGCAGGTTTGTATGCCACAGACCTCATTTGGAGGACTGCAGATAATTCTTTGGATCTTTCCTCCGACCTTTACATGGGGTCCAGGGAAAAAGTACAGGTCTTCATGACTTAATGTTACATGCTGCCATCTTAATATCTAGCTTAATTTTAAGGAACTTCTTTAAATTTCACTGCTACATTTAAATTTGCTATAATTTTCCTGTATAGAAACCCATTATTAAGTTAAAACTCAAATGATATTTTCTATTCCTGTTTACAAAATTATATCAAATAGCTTTTCCATACCTAAATATGTATGCAGCATAATGGTTTGCTTTTAGCTTTTAATGTGATATCAATATGATAAAAGAATTTTAATATTTAATAATTAAAGCGGTTTGAATAGGTTTGGCCCCCATGGACTCAGGTGTCTGAAAGCTTGGCCCAAAGGGAGTGATACTATTAGGAGGTGTTTCCTTGTTGGAATAGGTGTGACCCTGTTAGAGGAAGTGTGTCACTAGGGGAGTGTGCTTCCTAGATGCCCGAGGAAGTCAGTCTTCTCCTGTCATTGGATCAAGATGTAGAACTTTCAGCTCCTCCAGCCCCGCATCTGCCTGGATGTTGACATGCTCCTGCCTTGATGCTAATGGACTGAACCTCTCAAGCTGTAAGCCAGTCCCAATTCAATGTTGTCCATTCTAATAGTTGCCTTGGTCATGGTGGCTCTTCATAGCAATAGAGGCCCTACTTGATACAATAATCAATACATTACTTTGGTAAATGATATTTTTATTAATGTGTGTATATGTATGTTTGCATTCATATGTGTAAATATCAATGTTTGCTCTGGAGAATGTGTGCGTGTCTGTGTGCACACTTGTGGAAGCCAGTTGTCAACTTTGAGTGTCCCCAATGGGAGCCATTCATTTTATTGTTTGACCCAGCGTCTCTTACTGGGACCCGGGGTTCACCAATTCTGTTAGACTGTCTAACTAAAAAGTACAAGTTCCTTGTTCGTACCTGCCCAGTCTGAGATTGCCATCACCTACCACCAAGTCAGGCAACCCTGACAAATGGAGCCAGCCCTGGAAATGGAAAACCTAGAAAAGAGGTCAGGAACTACAAGTACAAGCATCAACAAAAGAATAAAGGAGATAGAAGAGAGAATCTCAGCCATAGAAGATACCTTAGAAGATACTGACCCAACAGTCAAAGAAAATTCAGAACAGACAACGCCTAACCCAAAACATCCAGGAAATCCAGGGCACAGGACGATTTTATAGTTTTATATTACTTTGGGACCAGACTCACCATTAGGATCTGTTAAAAAACAAATTGGGAGTCTAATTCCCACATTTCTGATTGGAGAGCCTAGTGTAAAGTTAGAGTCCCAAAAAGAGTCTAGGATCTTCTATTAAATTCTCAGATACTGACAATGCTGCTGTTTGAAGGAGAACAACTGCCTTCAGGTTTTACTGCTGTGAACAGACACCATGACCAAGGCAAATCTTAGGCAGACAATACTTAATTGGGGCTGGCTTACAGGTTCAGAGACTCAGTCCAGGATCATCAAGGAGGGAACATGGCAGCATTCAGGCAGGCATGGTGCAGGAGGAGCTGAGAGTTCTACATCTTCATCTGAAGGCTGCTAGCAAAACACTCACTTTCAGGCAGGATAGGGACTTAAAACCCACACCTACAGTGACACACCTATTCCAAAAAGGCCACACCTCTAAATAGTGCCACACCCTTGGCCAAGCATATTCAACTATGACAACCACTCACTTTAAAAAAGAGTTCAGGTGATCTTCGGGTCAGGTAAGCTCATTTCCAATGAATGCTTAAGGTGGTTTTGATGTGGCTTGAGTGGGAAATGTCCCCTATATGTTTATGTGCTTAAATACTTGGTCCACAGCTGGTGGTGTTGAATGAAGAGATTGTGGAATCTTTAGGGAATGGAGCCTTGCTGGATGACATGTGTCACTGGGGCCTGCCCTTAGGCTGGCCCCACTTCCTGTTCACTCTCTCCTTCCTGTGTAGTTGCAGTGTGACCAGTCAGCATGTTGCTTCTGCCACCATACCTTCATCACCTGCTGGCTGTCCTTCTCAAGCTGTAAATCCAAACTAAACTTTCTCTCTCAGACTGCTTTCATCAGAGAGCTTTATTGCACCAATAGGAGAGAAACGAAGACAGATTTGTTTCTGCATCAAGAGGTGAAAGAAAGAATTCCACAGGATTTATTAGCTGTCACTGGTAACATTTTCAGGCATGCCCAACCTTTTAAATGTGACACGATGTTGTTATCTACAAAGCACACGCCTGAGAAATACACAACCCAGTTACCAGAAAGATCACAAAACGTGCCTCATAATGTTGTAGGTGAGTTTATACTTTTGTGTGAAGTTTCATTCACAGCTGATCTGGTCCTCCCGCGGACCAAGGGCCATAGGTCAGATAAACCTGCTAGTTCAGGATATCTGGAGACTGCAATTACTCTAACTTGTCTGTTGCCCATATCCTTCAGGACCTGCTACAAAGCTGTAGGGATGTTCACAGCCCTAAGCTGTTGAAATTTCTGCAACAACTGGTAATTAACAGTTGGAGATGATGCCAGCAGCCAGTGATCAGTGATGCATTTCCTTTCCCTGCAGTTAAAACACATTGAGGAAAAGCTCTTCTTTTGACAGTTTAACATTTGGACTGAGCAATTTTTGACATTTGTTTTGTGTTTCAGGGCTGTGATATATATATATATATATATATATATATATATATATATATATATATATATATGCATGGCAGGTGTTTCTGAGTTATCCTTGCTGGGTTCCAGTTCCAGTTTTGATGAAAGATTTGCTATTTGAATTGGTTATCTTCCTTGCTTATTCTTCTCAAGATAGAAATGTCTCTTTGTAGAAGCAATAAACAAACATTCTGAATTTATCACAATCTGAAAAGGTCAAAGAAAGAGAGGTGTTTAAGGTCCCAAACCACTATTAAGGCATCTACAGTGCAGTGTCTTGAAGACGTCTTTACAAAGAACTTTCACAGCCAAATTGTGCCTGATACATAATCTATTTCTCTTATTTTAAAGGTTGTGCAAACACAGAAGTTCATAAGGAAGAACAAAGATTTGTTTCTTTGCCAAAGTAATAAACTGAAAAAAAAAA
>JADRCC010574354.1:0-11601 GCA_019843855.1 Hylomyscus alleni | reverse complement strand
GAGAGAGAGAGAATATTTTAAAAGTTGAAAGATATACAATTATACAATGATCATAGATTCATAATACTAAGATATTAATTATTTTCAGATTTATTATAGATCTAATGAAATCCATATATGTTTGGCAGATATAATTTTTCTTTTTTTTAATCCCCTGACATTAAAAGACAATCAATAAATAGGACAACATGAACCAAAAGCTTCTAGGTAGCAATTGATAGCATCACTGGAGTAAAGGGGTACCAGACAAATAGGAAAGCATCTTTATCCACTATACCTCTAACAGACAGATACGATTTACACTATACGAAGAACTCAACATGGAACATCAAGAAAACAAACAAGCTAAATTAAAACTTGGGCCTGAAAATAAGTACGGAATTTTCAAAAGATGAAATGTAAATACTATGAAACTTGTGTGTTTGTTTGTTTGTTTGTTCTTTATAATGTTTAAAAATTCTTTGCCACTGCAGAATTGAAAATTTAAAACTACTTGGATATTTCATCTTACACCAGTAAAGACGGGTGAAATAAAATGCTGGTGTGAGTGTGGAGAAAGAAGACAAGTATTCCCTGGTTGTGGGCGTGCAAACTGGTGTAACCACTGCGGAAATCAGTGAAAAGGTTCCTCAAAGAGCTAAAACTAGATCTGCCACATGATCCATCTACACCACTCTCGGACATGTACCCCCAAAATTATATCCTACTACAAAATTCTTGCTCATCCATTTTCCCTGCTTCTGTATGCACGGTATCCTAGAAGTAGAAAGAGCCTGGATGTCCACCAACTAATAAACAGATAATAAAATACAGTATACGTGCACAATAGGATATTACTCAGATGTCTAAAACTTTAATTGTGAAACTCACAAACAAATGTATGGAGCTGGAAAAAGTCATTCTGAGAGAGATAACTCAGACCCAGAAAAAATACACATCACATCTTCTTATTTGTGGAGCTTAATTTTGAATTGTCATGCATGTATGTTTTATTTCTGATATCTGTAGATGTTAGGAAATTCGTAAGTGGCAATTGGAAGGAAGTTTTCGATGAAGGGAAGATATAACAGTGCTTGCAAAGGTTAAAGGGCATTGATGGAACAAGAAAGGTTAAATTATAGGTGGGAGTGAGAGAACAGGTTAGAAGAGGAATATGATGGAGAAAATGTCATATGGAAACATACAAGAAGCTTTATAAAATATACATATGCACACATAAAAAGAAGTAAAATGTAGTTACTCTGTAACAGGATGGCAATATTTCTGCTAAAAAATAATCATAAGTCTTACACATGTATGAACCCTGTGAGCTATATAATTATCTTATCTTGCAAGACATGTTCATTGGTTTAACCCAAGCATGAACATCAAGAGAGTAACCAACTACTTTCTCACTAGATTTAAGGACAGCCCATCAAAATTAAATCCATACCTGACTCTTACACCAGGACCAAGAACTTGTGACTAAACAGGTCCAAGGCCTGCAGGGAGAACCTATTAGTATCATTTTGCTAAACTGATTTATTATTAAACCATCTCCATTAGGAGATTATCCTTTTCTTTTATGGAAGAATTTATTTAGCTTACAGTTCCAGAGAGATAGAGTCCATCACTTCAAGAAAACCAGAGTAGCACATAATAGAGCAAGAGGCTGAGAATCACATCCTCAACAGCCAGCATGAAGCAGAGAAAACAAGTTAGACATAGGCAAGGCCTTAAGCTCTCAATAGCCTGGTGCCAGTGGCATATACTCCCTCAACCAAGGCCACATCTTCTAAACCTTTCCAAACATCCATACCAACAAGTATTCAGATACAGGAGCCTATGTGAAGCATAGTCTAGGAAACCAATGTTTAGTAACTAGATAGCCGTGAAAACAGTACCCCATAATAAACACATTCATTGTTTTGAATCACATGGATGATAGATTATTGACTCTTTGAACTCTTATCATAGAAGCTTCTATTCCAGTATATGAGAAGTAATACAAACACCCTGAGCAGGTACCTGTGCAAAGGGTAACAGACAGCAGAGTGTCAGCCCCACATGAAGTCTCTTCATCGCAAGGCCTCCTAACATCAAGGCATCATTGTGGAAGATAAGGCCAAAAGCATGTAACAGCCGGAGGCAGTGGGTAAGTATAAAAAAGCTGAATTTTCCAGACACAGCTACGCACTGGCACATATGCATTTGCAGCTGTTGTGACAGCATGCACAAGACTTGTGCAAGCTCAAGCCAGACCAAATCCCAGCATGGAGAGGGATGTCCCAGCCCAGACTGGGGAACTGCTCAATAATTGATAGTTGCTAGGAGAGGTAAAACTTGTTTACTTTAAGAGCATATTCCTGGCCGACCAACCTCAGTCTAGCAGACATATTCTACATTTGCAATCTGATTCTAAAATATACATTTAAATACAAATTTAGGAACTTGAAGAAAAGAAATATAATGAGGTAATAGGCATAACTACCTCATTCTATGAGTTAATTGATAGAACTTCTGTCACCAAGTCAATATAGTGTTATGTACAATCAAGAGGACAATACAGCAATGAGAAGAAACAGTTGATCAGCATGGGATTTTACACTTCCATAAGAAGTACTTATATCAATATTGGAAAAATAAAATTTAATATTTTCAATTATAGTTTTAAAATTTATTATGTAAATTTATTGTCCCTGGGGTTGTTCTGCAGAAGGACCCTTTAATGAAAGCATGCGTGTATATTGAGCATAGAGTTACCTTCTCACCCTGTAACCTCCTCCCTTGCCATGAACTTCTTTCAAATCATATATAAGTACATGATTTTATGTATCTATAAAAATACTTGGACCTTAGATGGGGAAAACACATGATAATTGAGTTTATGTGACTAGTTTAATTCACGTAGTATGATTATCTCCAGTCAAATCTACTCCTCTACAGATAACATGGCTTTTGTTCTTATGGATTCAAAAGTCTGTTGTGTAAAATTAAATCTTAACCCTTATTTCACACTACATAAAAACACTTTGAAATACCACACTGAAAATGAAATGAATGAAAATGAAATCCAGAAAACTTTTAGAAGAGAATACAGACAGATATAAATCTATGTGTCCAATGTTTTCTCATGTTGCAAAAAAGAATCATAAAGCTTCTAAATTAGACTTCATTAAAATTAACAACTACTGATCATAAAATAATTCATTATGAAAATAAATAGACAAGCAACAGACTGAGAGAAAATATAAGATATCTCTAGTAAATATCCAGAATATGGGACTTATAAAGGACTACTAATGCTAATAATAATGAAACAATACTGCAAGAAAAAACATTTCAAAGTAAGATTAGAACTGGCCAATATTTACATCAAAGAGGGCTTATACCTTGTGTTGGTCTACAGAGTAAATTCCATGACAGCCAGGGCTATGCAGAGAAACCGTGTCTTGAAAAACCAAAAGAAAAAAATGCCCACAAAAGGATATAAAAGAAAATAAAAAATCAATAAGGTCTAGCATGGATAAGCCTGTACAACAGGAACTCCTGTGTATTGTTTAGAGGAACAGCACAAACAGTTTGCAGAAATAAGAGGGCTAGACAAATGGCTCAGATGGTAAGTTTTTGCTGCACAAACACAAGGATCTAAGTTTCAAATTAGCTTTCAGACACTCATGTAAGAAACCAGGAGTGGTAGGGCAGCATGCCTATAAACCCAGGGCTGGGAGATCAATACCGCGGGCTGCCCAAATAGTGAGGTCTGAGTTCAGTGAGAGACCCTGTCTCCAAAATACAAAAATTGATTACTACTTCACCTATCCCACTATTTGTTTTAAAATCTAGTTGTTTCTTATGATTTATATTAAAAACAAAAAATATTTAACAATATTTTTAAGTATGTTTTCATCATAGACTACATTAGTTTTTAGCAAATCAAATGACCTATGTGCTGTCTTGATTGAAATACATATATCCATAAGTACAGAGATCCAAGGACATTAGTGGCAATCCGTTGTATTCACATAGCTAGTGTACTGACTACATAGCAAGTGGTGATATGGTATCTAATCCCGAACTTGGATGTTAAAATGAGACTTAATTTTATCTGTACACCTGTATTGTACTATAATTGGTTTCTATTTATCTTTTCCTCAATAATCTCTTAGGCTAGTTCTATACATGATGATGAACCAGAATATAATGGCCTCTAAGGCTCATCACAGCTTAAAATCCTGTGTGAAGATGCTATGTGCTGTGTGCACAGCTATTTCACAATTTAAAAAAATCTAAATTGTTTGGTTTTGTTTGTTTAAAAGTATATAACAAGTCATCTAAGTTCTTGGGAAAAAATGAGGACTGTAATTTTATTTGAAGATAGATTTATTAAGGATTCCAGTATCATATTGATGATAACTTGTAAACTGTTGTTATAATTAGTAATTCCAAAGACCCTCATTCAATTTCAATCTGATATCTTACTTTTTATAAAATAATTTTTACATGTAATATACATGTGTAGATAGGAACCCATGAGTGCAGGTGCCGATAGAGGTCAGAAAACAAAATCAGATACCGGGGAACGGGAGTGACAGGCAGCTAGTAGTGGCTTCTGCTACTGTTGCTGAGAACTGACTTCAGGTCTTCCACCAGATCAGTGTGCACTCTTAACCACTGAGCTATCTCTCTTCAGGCATCTTACTTTTCATATTCAATATGGTCATATTAATTTAGCCACTATAACATTTTATTATTTTGGTTAACATTTCTAATTTCATTATTGATTTTGTTGTCTTAAATTTAACTTATGAATAAAACATTTGCATTACCCAAATGTCAAATTCGTTCTTTAAAATGATCAGAGGGGCTCGGGTGCCTTCTAGAGGGCTCCAGTTTGAGTCCCAGTGAATGCCTTGTAGACAACAACAAGGCGTTTATAATTTCATTTACAGGGAACTCAACATCCCTTTGCCTCTGAAGGCCCTGCACTCCTGCGGTACACAGGCAAACAGACAGACAAATAAAACAGACACAAAATAAAGTAAACAAATCATTTAAATTTTGTAAATGTAGGCATAAAAACATTACTTTCCCCCCCCCCAAACCACCTATATCCAAATTTATATTTAAATATATATCTGGGACTTGGATTCATTCTTATTTCTCTTGCTTTAAATAAAATATATGTGCAGTACTGCATCCTCTGTTTTGTTCACTTACAAACATTCTGATATATATATATATATATATATATATATATAATTTCATTTGCAGATATACATTAATTTAATTCTTATACAGAATAACATGTTCATTTGCCTATATTTGTACACATTAATAAGAATGTGTGTTCATTCCAGGAATGTAGGTTGTAATAATTCAGATAGAATTTGCCAAATACTGCTCCCACATAGGCCATTTGTTCATGGACACCCCATCCTCCCAGACAACTGTCCCTCAGAACAGCTGACTCTTCAAACCCAGCCAATAGAGTTTATTTTTTAATGTTTCTACTTTTGTCAATATGATGTGTAAAAAAATATAATGCCATTCTAAAAGTCTTCTAACTATAGCAAATCAAAAAGATATAAAGAAAAATAACCTATTCCCAATTTTACAGTTTTAAAAATATTTTATTATTTAGAATTAGCTCTTACTTATCTTCAATTTACAAAACTGTTTTTAAAATACTGGAAGCACACATTAGATATTGGTTCAGATGCCAGCTGTGGAGAGTGCTTAATCTTTCCTTATTCTCTAATGGAAAAAAAACTGGAAATTAAACTTTAGATGTCATTCGGAAATGGAGAACATAGTCATTTCAGATCTAATATTCCTCATAATATAGTATATGCTGAATAATAGCAACACTATTTGATTTATGCTTACATTATAAAGTCTGTTTCCACTTGTAAATGCAATGAATTAAGTATTTTCTTCTAAGTTAATTGCCAATCTCCAAAGATTGAGCACTGAGTTCACTATCTGTTCAATAATCCAAGCACTAAAAACATATGATTTAATTTTTTTTCATGGAACAATGAGATTTCATCTAGAGTTTCTGATTGATTTTGTATTTTATTTTTCTATTATAATTCAATTTATGTAGCTCTTCTGTCCATTCCTTGAAGTCATTTTTTAGCATCTGTGAAAAAGCCCAAATAAAAGTTAAAACTATTTCCTTAACCATTTTTCCCCACAGAACCTTTTTTTTCTACTGCACTGCAGTTATATAGAAATGGTATTATCAGTGATTGTAAATGCCAGAAAACAAGTTTCTACTTTTTTGCATTTCATTATTTTTATTGCTCACAAGATAACTTAAAGTAAATCTGAATTACTTGGTAACAACCATAATGAGTCTCCAATTATCCAGCCACAAAATAAAAGTAGTTAACAATTTCTTTTTGTTATAGGATGTCATGGTAGAAAATAAATTTCTACTCCTAATATCATTACGAATAAAAGGTCATTATACTTGAAGAACATTTAGAGTCAAGCTCTTAGGGATCAAATTATTTAATTTCACACCACAAAGTTATTTTGCTCTCATTATCATTTTTGCTAAAGACAATAAGGACTCCATAAAAATATATCACCACATTCATCATTAACTTTTTAATGGAGAAACAATGAGGACAACAATAAATGCCTCAAATTGAAAGTAATAACTCCACTTATTTGGCATAAATCTTCTTTTACTTGTGAATCCAGTATGCTTCAAGATTAGTTTTGAGAGAAATCTAACATAGAGCATAATAGTCAAGCAATAAAATATATTCTGATGAAACTTCTTTAACAAGTAAGCAATATTTTATTGACTATTTGGTAATAGATATTTAATAATAGATATTTTACATATGTAAAATACATAGATATTCTCTGTGTGTGTGTATGTGTGTGTGTGTGTGTGTGTGTGTGTGTGTTTGTGTATATATGTGTGTGGGTGTCTTGAAACAGTGAGTATAAACTAAATATGCTCATTCATAAAAATAAAGGTAAATAATAAAGACAGAAAGGATTGAGACTGAAGCAAAATTGATATTTTCAAGTATCATTCATGCTTGTAAATAATTTGTAATCTTTACTAATACCAAACTGCACTATCAGTACAATCTGTGCCTTTATTTCTAGATCTCTCTTTATTATTTATTTTTTATTTTGTTTTGTTTTCTTGCTTAGTAGAAGAGAATAAAAGGTATATTACAGTGTTTGAAACTATATATCCTCTGTGTATTATACTTGACTTGCGTTTGTAACACTCAGCCTGGCTATCAGATTCTAGGAGTACCTGGACTGCATTCACCTTGGTTCTACCATTTTAAAAATATGCAGAGATGGCTTGGAGGTGAAGGACACTTGATGCTCAAAACAAAACAAAACAAAACAAAACAAAATCCTGGGTTCAGTTTCTAGTACCTGGATGGTGGCTCCAAGTCCAAATCAACTTTCTTGCCTTAGTGGGTACCAAGCATGCACACAGCACATTTACATACAAACAGGCAAAATACTCATCACATTAAAAATAAAAATAAATATGTATTTAAAATATATATGATAGCCAACCATGTTCAACATGTTATATCTGTTTCTGAGCCCACGAATTTCTCCACACATCACCTATGTCCCTGGGATTCTACTCCACATAGCTATCAACAAAGGAGATAATTTAAAATACAGACCTCAGGATATCTCTCTTCACACGTTCAAGTCCTGTCGCACTTTAAATTGTCTTATTTTTCAGTCAACTTCCTGCCATACGTTCTATCATTCATCTTTGGATTTCTAGAGTATGATAGGCAAGATTTTGCCTCTTTGTTTTGCCTTGCTTTGGTTTTCATATCCAATTTACACACACATACACACATTCATTTCTTTCTATTCTAATTGTTCTAGTATGACCATAAGAATATGTCTAATAGACAGAATTAGTAAACTCCAAATGTAAAGTTCTCTACATATTATTCCTTAAGAGGTGATATTTTTTAATCCTACTTGCACTTTAGTCTTGTTGGAAGACTTATGGGAAGATTCGGGTACTACAAAGACACCAGCAAATAACAAGCTACCAGAAGGAAAGAACATAAGCCCTGAGATGTCTGTGTATGTTACTTACTGTTATAAACATCCACAGGCAGCTTTGGTGTGTAGGTGTTTGTTACAACAATTTAAAATCCGCTAGCACTTGAGACCCTAAGAAAGGAGGAGGATCATTGCACAATTCAGTGTAGGTAGTTTGTCTTAATGATCTCTCCATTTCTGTATTTTGAGATACAGAATACTTATTGAATGCAACTTTTAGTCAAATTGCAAGCTAAATTCTCTTAAGATATGATTCTGATCAAAAAAATTGTGTCTTATTCATAAGAAATTTAAAATCTAAGCTTGAGGAGATCACTGAGTCAGGAGAGTATATCCCTGGCACAAGCTCCTGAGTGTGGAGCCCCAGAACTCACCTATTTAACATACTTGTATTGCTGCAATGGGAAGGCAGAGATAGATGGATAGCCCAGGATGCCTGGGGCTTACTGGCCAACTAGTGCATCAAAGCCTGTGAGCCCCAAGTACAGTGAAATATCCTATAAAGCAATAAAGTAGGAATACAGACAAGATTCCAGGGTTCCACAGGAGTACATGGATATGGATATGTGCACTCAGTCACCCATGTACACACACAGAAACATCTGCACACACATACACCAACACATGCATAAAGAAACTCAAAATTTAATATAGCTTTCTCTGTGTTATAAAGAAATCTTCCTTGTCAACTCATGTAGACAAAATATCTTAGGTCATTCATTATACATAGGTGAAATAAAACATCCTGCTAAACTATAACCATCAGAATTTCTACACAAATTTTATCAAAGTCTTGCTGTATGTTATGCTCTGTATAAATAACCATATGAACATTAGAAAGATATAATCCCTGCATCAAGAGAGTTTGAAAATGCAATGATAACTGGGCCAGCAAGATGGCTTAGGGGTAGAGGCTCTTGCCACCAAGCCTAATAACATGAGTTGAGTCTCTGCAGCCCACATGATGGAAGGAGAGAAGTGACTTCTGCAAGCTGTCCTTTAACCTCTAGATGTACAGTGTGACATGTGTATGATCACACACATGAAAATAAATAAGTATAAAGAAGTAAATGTATGATGATCAGCAGAAAAGCTCTTTTCTCCTTTCTTAGAAAAACATCTGTTATTCTTCACAAAAAAATTGCCCTCTTTTACCATGTCGAATTGTCTTAAAATAATACAAAGTCAATTAGATGAGAGAGAAATGAAGATGATGAAGATTCTATAACAAACTGCTAAATAATTGTATGTGAAAGAAGCAAAGTTTCTTCACAACTGAAAAAAAATTCTGTTGAACAGTGAAACACTATCAAGAAGTTCCATTACAAACATTAAACTTATTCTTAGGGCCAGTGTTTCCTGGAACAGTATACCACCATTATGAAACTCACCTATCCCATCCAAATTTCAAATTACATGTATTTCCTTTTTGATTAACACCTTGAGCTAATGCTGGTTCTGTGCCATATAATTATCTAAATATAATATAGTCAAAGTAAAATACTCTTAAATACTATAGGGAGAGTCTCCTCAC
This sequence comes from Hylomyscus alleni, assembly GCA_019843855.1. NCBI lineage: Eukaryota > Metazoa > Chordata > Mammalia > Rodentia > Muridae > Hylomyscus > Hylomyscus alleni. The sequence continues at coordinate 2,006 of JADRCC010574354.1, read as the reverse complement.
ACCCTGCAGACTATCTCTGGGGCATGCCACCACATGTCTACATCAGATATCAAGAGTTTTCCTAGTTTACAAAGCAGTACTAACAAATACATCATTATAAGATGCTGTGTTCACTGAGGAAGATTTTATTATGCAAAACAACCTGGCCATCATTACTTGTAACTGAGAACAAGCACATCACACAGGGAATTGCATTAAAGAACTGAAGCCTGATATGACTGTCTCCTGAGAGACTCTGTCAGAGTCTGACAAACACAGAGGCGGATGCTTACAACCAACCATTGGACTGAGTGCAGGGTCATAGATGGAGGAGTTGGACTGAAGGAGCTGAGAAGGTTTGTAGCCCCATGAGAGGTGTAACAGTGTCAACCAGCCAGACCCCCCAGAGCTCCCGAGGACTGGACCACCAACAAAAGAGTATACATGGAGGGTTCTATGACTCCAGCTGCATATGTGGCTGAGGATGGCCTTGCTGGACATCAGTGGGAGGAGCAGTGTGGGGGTTGGCCTTGGTCCTGATCAAGCGCAATCCATAGATGGCGCTGGCCTTGGTCCTGACCAAATTGTAAACAACTCCTTATATGGCTTAAGGGCGGTATTGACCGGTGGTCTGATATGTTGTATAATCTCGGCAGCCTATGGGGAGGTGAAGCATAGCATGGCTCCAGGGCATCCTCTGAGGGTATATAAGCTACACTCACGGGCACTTCGGGGGCACACCCTTGTTCCATCTGTAACTTGCAAGACCTGAGTAAACTGTTGCTGGAAGGAGCTTGTGTGCTAGTCTTTCTTTCCCGCTGGTCGGGAGTCAGGCGCAACACAGAGCAGTCCTTGGGCCTGAGAAGGTTCGATGCTCCAGTGTAGGGAAATACCAGAGTGGGAAGAGGAGAGTGGCTGGGTGGGTAGGGGAGCATCCTCCTAAAGGCAGGGGTGATGGGGTATGGGATAGAAGATTTCTGAAGAGGAGGCTTGGAAAGGGGGAAACATTTGAAATTTAAATATGTAAATAAAGAAAATATCCAATTAAAAAAAAACGAATATTTGCTGGCTACTTTTATGTCAACGTAACACAAGGTAGAATCATTAGAAAGGAGGAAGCATCAATGGAGAAAATGTAACCATAATATCAAGCTGTAGGCAAGCTCATAGCGCATTTTCTTAGTTAGTGATTGATGTTGGAGGCCCTGGTCCAATGCAGATGGGAGCATCCCTGGGTAGGTGATACTGGGTTCTATATGAAAGCGGTTGAGCCTGCCATGGGGGGGGGGGGCAAGCCAGTAAGCAGCACCCCTCTGTAACCTCTGCATCAGTCCCTGCCTCCAAGTTCCAGCCCTAGTTATTTGAGTTCATGTCCTGAATTTCTCCAGTAGTGAACAGTGATATAGATGTATAAACCCAAATGAACGATTTTCTCCCAAAACCTGCTTTAAGACATGGTATTTCATTGCAGCAATAGCAACCCTAACTAATGCAGAGTCATAGGCTGTAACGTAGAGTAATAACAAAAGAACTTTTACTTACATTTTCAAAGGATACTTTTCTGCTTAAGCCGCACACTGCATGGTGTGATTTGAACATTAATGAAAATACATGGGGAGAAAGTACTTTTATGTTTCATTAAAACTGAACAGGTGTTCAGAGCAGAATGGCCTCCCCATGGTGAATATTCAGAATTTTGTTGTAGAATTGTGCTCTATTTTTTTTATCTAAATTATATTTAAAAGGAATTGGATTTAATTTGGAGCTGTCAATTGAAAATCTAAAATTGTCTGAGACAGTGATATTTCCTTGTGTGAAAACACACTGTGGTTTTCACCATACTGTGGAAAACCCTTATTACTTTCAAAGATATCATTTCCCACTTAGATTTCAGAATATACTGGCCTGTGGACCTAAAAGACTATCAGGAACCAACTTTTGCTCACCTCAACTACCCACATATTCATGCTGATTAGTTCATGAGAGAACAGGATATAGTCCAAATATCTAAATTATCAAGAAGCATA
>JADRCC010574353.1:215-14561 GCA_019843855.1 Hylomyscus alleni | reverse complement strand
TGACAGGAGAGAACTCTCTCTAGAGAGTGGTCCTCTGATTTCCATATGTACCTGTGCACATGCATGCATGTGTGAGCACACACACAAAATGAAATGTTGACACACGACACAAAATGGACTACATGCAACACTATTGTATCAAGCAAAAAAAGTCATATAAAAAGTACAGTATATAGCTGTCTTAGTTAGGGTTTTACTGCTGTGAACAGACACCATGACCAAGACAACTCTTACAAGGACAACATTTAACTGGGGCTGTCTTACAGGTTCAGAAGTTCAGTCTGTTATCATCAAGGCAAGAACACGGCAGCATCTAGAAAGGCGTGTAGGTAGAGCTGAGATGCCAGGAGCTTTTGGGCCCCAACAATAGAGAGAGTTCCAGGACGGCCAAAGCTACACAGAGAAACCCTGTCTTGAAAAAAAAAAAAAGAAGCGGAGGAGGAGGAAGAGGAAGAAGGATGAGGAGGAGGAGATGAAGAAAAAGGAGAAAAGAAAGGAAAGGAAAGGAAAAAGAAATGAGAAATTAAGAAATGGTTGGGGGAGGGAAAGCTAAGTATGGAATTCAGCAAAAAGAAAATTTCTGGAATGATAGAGATATTCTGCATCTTCAGGAGGTAGTCATTCCACTTAATGTGTTCAAAACACTTACCCGAAAGCTTGGCTTCTCGGCATAGTAAGTATCTCACGCTGAAGGATCAGGAAAAGAGCATGTGCGAGATTTCCCTCGGTTCCCTGCCTTCCTCTGAAGACCACAAAACCTCAGAAGGCTCTCCTCCCCTCCTCCTGCCTCTGATGTGAAAGATGTCCCCCTCGAACCCAAAGGAAAGGAGTGCACCTCAGAAGATGCAGGGGCTCCGAGGAGAACCAGACCATCAGGCCTTGCAGGCCTCACACCACTGGAGCTGCCTCAGACTTTCTGCTCAGCCATCTTCCTCATGACCATTGGCTCTTCATCCAGCCTGGCAGAAAAATACTCGTTTGTCTGTTCCCTCGCATCTTTATTTCCTTATGAAGGCTCCCTTGTTACACAAAGTACATATTAAATAAATACGAAGGTTTTCCCTAGTCTGTCATTTGTAATCGCAGCCTTACCCACGAATCTAAGTCAGGCAGCCATTTTTCTTCCTTTCCACATTGGTTTAAGGAGGGGCCGGGGCTTGATCCTACAAATATTCCTGGAAAACCCGGAGATGGACTTCACATTATTTCACTGGAGTTTACTAGGCTGCTTTAAGAAATAAAAAGCGTATTGGCTTAAATAAGGCAGGAATTTGTCTCTCACGATCGCCAAGGTAGATGTGGCCATCCAGGCTGTTTCAGAATACTGTGGGAGTTTGTGGCTCCATCTACCGCTGTGCTTTTAAAAACTGTGAACCCCAGGAGCTGGAAAGATGGCTCAGTGGTTAAAGGCACTTGCTGCTCTTTCAGATGACTCAGGTTCGATTCCCAGCACCCACTTGGCAGATAAGAACCATCTTTATTTAACTCCAGTCTCAGAGGATCCGACACCCTCTTGTGGCTTCTGAGGGCATTTCACACACACAGGGTACACAGACATACACATACATGCAGTTAAAAAAAAAAAAAAAACTCCATTACACACAAAAAATAAAACTCTCAAAAGAATTTTTTAAAGATTTATTTATTTATTTTATGTATATGAGTACACACTGTAGCTGTACAGCCTTCATCTGGATGTTGAGAATTGACTTTTAGGACCTCTGCTCACTCCGGTTGGCCCCACTTGCTCTGGCCCAAAGATTTATTTATTTACTATAAATAAGTAAAATGTAGCTGTCTTCAGACACACCAGAAGAGGGCGTCAGATCTCTTGGTTCAGTGGTTAAGAGCACTGTCTGCTCTTCTGAAGGTCCTGAGTTCAAATCCCAGCAACCACATGGTGGCTCACAACCATCTGTAATGGGATCTGACGCCCTTTTCTGGGGTGTCTGAAGACAGCTACAGTGTACTTACATGTAATAAATAAAAACAAAAAAACAAAAACAAAAGAGTAGAGACTAGCATGGGCAATATGGAGAAAGAGAGAGAGAGAGACAGAGAAGAGAAAGACAAAAAAAAGAAAGAAAGAAAGAAAGAAAGAAAGAAACAAACAAACAAACAAACAAACAATAACATTCACCCCAAGTTAGACACAGTACTTTTCATTGGCTTAGGCATATGGCCAGACTTGGAAAATGTCACCTGTGGGTGGATGAACACATTAAAATTGTGTGGGAAGTCCATGTCAAATATGGCAAAGTAATAGCATAGGTGAGTCCTCCCATGCTGGCATAGATGGCATGGTGGCATAGGCGAGTCCTCCCATAGTGGCATAGATGGCATGGTGGCATAGGTGAGTCCTCCCATAGTGGCATAGATGGCATGGTGGCATAGGTGAGTCCTTCCATGGTGGCATAGGCGAACCCTCCCATGATAGCATAGGTGAGTCCTCCCATGGTTGCATAGGTGAGTCCTCCCATAGTGGCATAGGTGAGTCCTCCCATGGTACCAACTGTAAAGTGTGAGTTGAAAAAGAAAAAAATCTAAAAAGGCATCAAAAGTTGGACAAAAAGCCTTTCAGGTGGTGTATTTGATTTGTAAAACTGTGCCCTATGGCTGGATAGATGGTCCCTCAGTTAAGAGCACCTGGCTTTGGTCCCTAGCACCCACAGACCATGTGTACTACAGTCCCAGGGAATCCAATGCCCTCTTCTGGCTTCCATGGGCACGACATTCGCATGGTGCACAGAAAGACATGCAAGCAAAACACCAGGCACATGAAAATAAGGAAATTTAAAAAGAAAACCAAAATTAAACTTGTGACCTGAAGGCAGGATATAGTCAGTATCTTGGAAGACAGCTAACGATTGACCAGAAAACCCACCGTCTCCAGGCCTGAAGTCGCTGAGGACACATAAGAGACACCATGAAGGCCTGACGTCAAAGACAACGTCACAGACAGCTAGCGAGGGGAGCCATAACCCTGGGTTCCAGCTCTGACTCAGCCCAAAGCAGTGCATTTTCGGGGCAGTCAGCGAAGATCATCTAAAAATACGATCGTCTGTGCTGATGAGATGGGGTTTAGCCAGTAAGGGTGTGTGCCACACAAACCTGATAACCAAAGGTCAGTCCCCCAAACTCAGGATGAAGTGGAAACGAAACTGGCTCCATTAAATTGTCTTCTTATACACACAAGCTTGGCACGGGTTCTCACACACACCGTGCATACACGGAACAAAAAACCTTCTAGAAAATATTTATAAAATGCATCATAACTGAACTGAGCTGTGAGCTCTTGCCTGAGAAATGACTGGTGAGGTGTGGAGCAGCCGGAACTCACACCCTTAATGGGCTTGTACAATATTTACACCACTTAGAGCAAAGCACCCCACAGTTTCTTCTGAAAGAGCTCCAAGGAAATACATACCAGAGCTCAAAATCTCCAGGATGTAATATTCTCATAAGCACACACACACACACACACACACACACACACACACACACATGATTATAAACTGCAGCAGGAATACTAAAACTAATCCCAACAGAAAAGCAGTTAGCAAAGACAACCTGGAAGCAGCTCAGAATTAGCAATGGAACATTTTTTTTTAAAGATTTATTTATTTATTATATGTAAGTACACTGTAGCTGTCTTCAGACGCACCAGAAGAGGGCGTCAGATCTCATTACACGGGTGGTTGTGAGCCACCATGTGGTTGCTGGGATTTGAACTCATGACTTTCCGAAGCGCAGTCAGTGCTCTTCCCCGCTGAGCCATCTCACCAGCCCCCCACAATGGAACATTGCAAGGCAGCTGTGCTCCATACAGTGAAAGAAAAAAAAGTTCAGAATGAAAAAAAAAGGTGAAAAGCTAGGAAAACTCCAAAGATAGGACAACACAAAGCATGAAAATTTATAAAAGGGGAAAAAATATAATCTCCAAAAGGAAAAAAAAAAAACACAGTGGAAAGGATATGAAAGCAAACAAGGGGAAGAAAAACCCAACATGCCCAAGACAAATCAGAATTACCTGGTTGGACAGACAGAGAACAAAGAGATGTCGGCTTTAAGATATGACACACCATCAACAGTCTGAGATGTTGGCCTTAAAATGTGGTACACCATCAGGGGTCTGACACTCCACCAAGTCAGAAGTGGAATGTTTCAAGTACAACTCCAGTTTAGAACGGAAACGAGAATTTGATAAAACATTCAACAACCGGAAAGAAAACAGTGAAAATGGAGAGAAACTACGCACAATCCAAAGTCCAACCTTGTAAATGAATAATTACTCTAAACTAGAAAAAAATCCTATTTGTGTCTTGCCCACATGTATGGAAGTGCACTTCTTTCAGGAGGCCAGAAGAGGGCGCCAGATCCCCTAGAACAAGAGATGCCAGAACTACCACGTGGGTGCTGGGAATTGAACCTGGGTAAGAGCTGTGAGTGCTTTTAAAACTACTGAATCCTCTTTCTACCCTTAAAATAATGTTTTAAGTCAGGGTCTTGTGTGTGTCAGTCTGGTTGTCAACCATTGCCCTTAGCATCCTTAGACTTAGGATTCTCCCTCTCTACCTTCTGGGTGCTGGGATTACAGGTGTGGGTCACCAGCCCCGCCTGTCTGTATGAACAGGGCTTCACAAGAGCTTCATGCCTGCTGGGCAAGCACTGTGCCAGCTGAGCTACTGCCCCGATTCCATTGCAGTTTTTCTAAAGAAATTAAGAGGCAAGACCTAACTCTAGTTTCTCTATTTCATGTTCAAATATGCATACATAACTGGTATACTGAAAGTAATTAAATGAGCAAAGCTAAACTATGCTATTGTAAGGATAATACTGGAGCGATGCCAGGTAGTGGTGGTGCACGCTTTCAATCCCCCGTACTAGGAGGCAAAGGCAGGTGGATCTCTGTGAGTTCGAGGCCAATCTGGTTTACAGAGAGCTCCAGGACAGCCAGGGCTGCACAGAGACACCCTGTCTCAGGAAAGAGAAAAAAAAGAAAAGACTGGAGAGACTATGGTAATATTAGAAAATACAGCCTTCTAGATTAAAAATTACCATAAAGATATTTTATAATGACAAAAGTATTGACTCACCAGAAAATCATATGTACATACCAACTTAAGTACTAAAAATACACAAATTTTTTTTGTTGTTGTTTTTTCGAGACAGGGTTTCTCTGTGTAGCCTTGGCTGTCCTGGAACTCACTCTGTAGACCAGGCTGGCTTCGAACTCAGAAATCCGCCTGCCTCTGCCTCCCAAGTGCTGAGATTAAAGGCGTGCACCACCACCGCCTGGCACAAATTTTTTTAAGAGCAACAAAATTCTATGATTTTTTTAAAAGATTTATTTATTTTATGTATATGAGTACACTGTAACTGTCTTCTGACACACCAGAAGAGGGCATATGGATCCAGTTACAGATGGCTGTGAGCTACTATGTGGTTGGTGGGAACTGAACTCAGGACCTCTGGAAGAGCAGTCAGTGCTCTTAACTGCTGAGCCATCTCTCCAGCCCAAAATTCTGATTTACAGAAAAATTAGACAAACTCCATAATAGCCAAAAATCTCAGCATGGACACACAGGGCTTGAATGAGAGTGGCCTCAGCCTGATTGATACATACCACTATTCTGAGGGACTGGATGAGACAACTCTCCTGGTGGTATGTGACTGTAACCCCAGCACGGAGGAGTCTGAGGCTGAACGACTGCCAGTTCAAAGGCAGCCGAACAACTTAGTAAGCCTCCATCTCAAAAGAACTGGACAGAGTTGGCAAGATTGCTCCATGAGTAAAATTGAACTGCCAAGCCTGACCACCTGGGTTCAATCCCCAGACTACAGAAGGTAGGAGGAGAGAACCAACTTCTACAAGGTGTCCTCTGGCTTCCACACACACGCCATTGCACATGCCCACACACATGCCATTGCACACACATGCCATTGCACATGCCCATATATATGCCCATTGCACACACTTGCCACTGCACACACATACCATCACACACACATGCCATTGCACACACATGTCATTACACACATGCCATTACACACATGCAATGGCGCACACATGCCATTGCATACACACGCCTGTATATTCTCTCTCTCAATAAACAAAAACAAACAAATAAATAAATGCACACACACATACCTGGATGAGGGAATTAATTCAGTGAACGTGTAGGATATCGCTCAGTGGAGAAGCAGTTCCCTAGCAAGCCCCTCCCAGGGCACAAAAGATAGTTTAGTACTGATTTAAAGATCAACAAATAGGGTTTGGCCTCTCTTTGGTCTCACTGCAGAGGTAGGATGTGGAAGGACTATCCCCATTAGGAATGCATTGCATTAAGATGTACACATCTCGCCACCTTCAGAAGTCCGCCCTGCCAATCACAAGAGAAAGGACACGAGGAGTGTCACGGCGATGTGCTACCAGGATGGATGGAAGGCCACAAGCATCCTGTGAGAGGAACAGTGCCTAGACCCAAGAGAGCAGCTGTGCTGCCTCCAGCCCATGCTGAGAGCCCTGAACAATTGCTCACACAGTAAAAGTTGTTCATATAGATTTCTGAAACACACAAGAACTCAGAAATAGGCTGGCACTTAAATTCTCATCTGCTTTTCCAAAAGGGCATCAAAAGCAATTAAACAGAAAGAAAGGTTTGATCTATTAAAGCTGTAGAAACAATGAAACAATCTCCATATGGAGAAAAAGTAACTCTGGGTCTTTTTTTGTTGTTGTTTTTTTTTGTTTTTTGTTTTTTGTTTTTTGAGACAGGGTTTCTCTGTGTAGCCCTGGCTGTCCTGGAACTCACTCTGTAGCCCAGGCTGGCCTCGAACTCAGAAATCCACCTGCCTCTGCCTCCCAAGTGCTGGGATTAAAGACGTGCGCCACCACCGCACGGCCAACTCTGGGTCTTAATACCATTCACCAAAGTAATTTTGAACGAATCATTGGTACAAACATAAATGCTGTAGTCATACGGTGCTTTAGTGGGAAACATGAGAATGGGAACATGTCTGTGACTCAGGAAGAGAAGGGCTTTGTACTGGTTACAGAAAACGATTATTACGTCTCACTAAAATTTGAAACTTTTGTTCATCACCAGCTATCACTAAAATAGCAAGGCAAGGCACCAATTGGAGAAAATAGGCACAAGTTACACATAACACCGAAAAGAATAACTCTAACAGTGGAGACAGGGAGTCTTCCAAATTGGCCTTTGAATAAATACTTCATAAAGGCAGAAAAACAAATATGAAGTCATCAAAACCAAACAAATGCTCACTGTGCTTAATCATCAAAGAAATGGAAATTTAAAGTGCAATTGAGTCATTACTACAACCCCACAAAAATGGCTAAAATTAAATACACTGGCTGCCAAGATCAGGGTTGACTCACGGAACCCTGGTGAGGATGGGGAGGGAAGGACAGACACTGACAGGAAAGGGATTCATTTGGGTGGGAGTTTTCTCACCTGCCACAACCTGAAATCCCATGAGTTTCCTGTGTAAGGCAGAGGAAGAGCTGGTCTTGGTAGGAGGGCTCTGTAGGTGAGCAGTCTCAGGCTGTAAGCTGTTGGGAGTGGGAAGCTGTAGTCGCTACTCTTTCCTTACACTGATTAATCCTTCATGATCACGCAGACTTCCAAGGAAAGCTTTGGTCTTTCTCTTGACCCTAGGCCATATGGGCAATGGCTCTGCCAATTTCCCATGGTTCCAAAGCCTTGTAGTCCTTGGCATGGCTTGCCTGTTGACAATGCACACTGACTTAGGACTTCACGCAGTCAGGGATTCCTCCACTGCCTACAACAGATAATCCTATGTGAACAACCAGAACTCAGTGCTGGGTTAATGGGTGCACAAAGGATTTACAAACTGCACATTCCATATTCATATTGCACATTCATATTCCACCTATGTGTCTCCAAGGTATTTACCCAAAAGAAATAAAAGCACATATCCACAAAAAGGCTTGCCTACGGCCATTTAGAGCATCTGTACTGTGACACTCAGTATCTACTGCCCATTTGGTAGAGTCCCTGGGAAATTACTGCTGTGTTCCTCTGGGTATATCTGGGAAGGCATTTCCATACTCAGGTAAACCTTGAGAGTTCTGAACTAACAAACAAATCACTCCCTAGATGGACTCTAAAGATAATGGCATTATTTGGAAGTGTGAAAAGGTAGGTAGGAGATGGGACCCAATTGAAGGATACAGGTCATCCCTGGCATCTTCCTGCATTTTTCTTTTTTCTGCTTTCTGTCCACCATGAAGAATCCCTCCCCCATGGTGTCCTGTGTCACAAAACCACGGGGCTGGGAGACTATGGACTGAAGTCTTAGGAACGAGGAGTCAAAATAGCCATCCCCTCTCTCATCTTGGTCAGCTATTTGGTCATGAGGATAGAAGAGTAACAGAAGCCCCAGACTGGAAAACAGCCCAGTGATCCACCAAGAGACTATGGAATCACTTAGTCCATCCTATACAGAGTATGTCTCAACAAGAACAAGACATAAGGGCTGGGGCTATAACCCAGTGGCAGAGAACATGTTTGACTTATGTGAGGGCCTGGCTGAAGTTCCCAAGACTGCAAGGACAAAAGGGAAAAAGACATAGACTGCTGATACAATCTATATGCATGAGTAAACGCACATTAAATAGATTGAGATAGATGATTAATAGATGGTAGATAGATAGATAGATATATAATAGATAGATAGATAGACAGACAGACAGACAGACAGATAGATGATCTCAGGGACTAAACCACCAACCAAAGAGTACACATGGAGGGACCCATGGCTCCAGCCACATATGTAGCAGAGGATGGCATTGTCTGGCATCAACAGGAGGAGAGGCTCTCTATCCTGTGAAGGCACAATGCCCCGGTGTAGGAGAATACCAGGGCAGTGAAGTGGGAGTGGGTGGGTGGGTGGGGGAACACCCTCATAGAAGCAGGGGGAGGGGGAATGGGATGAGGGGGTTCTGGAAGGGAAACTGGGAAAGGGGATAACATTTGAAATGTAAATACATAAAATAACCAATAAAAAAGATAGATGATAGATTGATGATAGATGATAAATAGAAAAAAAGAATGAATGAATGAATGAGTGAGTGAATGAGTGAATGAGTGAATGAGTGAATTTGAGGCTGGAGAGATGACTTAACAGTAAAGAGCACTTGCTGCTCTTGCAGAGGACCTGGGTTCAATTCCAGCACCCATATGGCAGATGGCAACTGTTTCTAACTGTAGAGGACCTGGCGCCCTCTTCTGGCCTTTCAGTGAATCAGGCAGGCAAGAGTGCTTCAAAAATAATGCTGAGAGAAGTCTTTCACACAAGAGTAATGAGCCCATATGATGTCGTTTGTAAATCAAATGTATGGTAGAAAAATCCAGAATTGTCTCTGGGGCAACGGGGCAAGGAATGGGTGGGAAACACTGTAGGGTTGATTGTGTGTGGTGGGGAAGAGATTAATTGTTCTGCACCTTGGTAGGGGCTCCTCAAAACTCCAGGAAGGACTAGGAAGGTATAGCCATGGAAGAACAAAAGTTTAGCACAATGGAGTCCTGAGCTCAACCTCCAAGAGCAAGTATCTCAAGGAACACATGATGTGCATTTTATTATTATACATGCAAATTTTGTATCACGTGAAAGAAAAGCATAAGAAGTGTCCCTAACGCCATCCATGCTGAAGTATTTCACAGAGATAAAGTATTTAAACTGCTAAAAAGCTAAACAGACAAAATGGACAGGTATTATAGCAAATATAATAAAACATGTACAGTAATATCTATATTATGATTAACATAGCTGTTGGAAAACTTCCTCCAACTTCATGTATATTTGAATCTTTTTTCATTAGAAATGTTTTTGGGGAAATTTAGTACATACACTCAAGAGGTATGTTTTTTACTGCATTTAAATGCCATGTGAAAGCAAAACAAAAACTTCACCCTTAACAAACACTGAACTCCTTTTTGCTAAGGTATTAAGGAAATAACCTGTATTTTTTTAAGTGCATCCATAATTAAAAGCAACTGATGGTTGGGTTGAGTAGAGGGAGCTCTATCCTTGCTGTATTAATGCTAAAACAAGACAATGAAATGCTGAAGAATTTATGAGTATGAATGTTTTGCCCGCATGTGTGCATGTGCACTCTGTGCATGCCAGATTCTCTCAAAGGCCAGAAGAGGGCGCCAGATCCTCTGGAGTTAGGGACAGTTGCCAGCTGCCACTTGTAGGTGCTGGAACCATACCCAGGTCCTCTGCAAGAGCAACAAGTGCTCTTTACTGTAAAGCCACCTCTCCAGCTCCCAATTCTCCCTCTCCCTCTCCCTCCCCCCTCTCCTTCCCCCCCCCCCACCTCTCTGTTAGGCTTTTACTTGGTGAACAGACACCATGACAAAGGCAAGTCTTATAAAGGACAACATTTAATTGGGGTTGGCAGTATCATCAAGAGAGGAACATGGCAGCCTCCAGGCAGGCATGGTGCAGGAGGAGCTGAGAGTTCTACATCTTCATCTGAAGGCTGCTAGTGGAAAACTGACTTCCAGGGATGAGGGTCTTAAAGTCCACACCCACAGTGACACACCTACTCCAACAAGGCCACACCTCCAAATAGTGCCACTCCCTGGGTCAAGCATTTTCAAACCATGACACTATCTCTATCTATCTGTCTATCTATCTGTCTGTCTGTCTGTCTATCTGTCTATCTATCTATCTATCTATCATCTATCTATCATCTAGCTATCAATCACCAATCTCACACCAGAAGAAGGTGGCCCTTGTTCCACACACAGCCTCTGCAGCCTGAGGACAGAGAGAAGATTCATGCACCCAAACTGAAACTCTGGGCAATTGCATCGAGTTGAACTGTGATAACCAAAACACCAGCAGGATTTAGAGGATCCCCTGCTCTCAACTATATGCAAATAAAAGCAAAGATTACCCCCCCTCCTGGCTCCACACAAGGTTCCTAACAATTCCACAAGCCCCAAGGGAAATGCTCCCCAATTTCTGACGGCTCCTTTGCATTATTCTATTTCACCACCATTCCAAAATGCCTCCTCTGTTTACAACATAGATTTGTAGCCAAGCAGCCCACTCAAACCCAGAGTTACCAGTACCCTGTCTTAGTCAGACCATCTATGAAATGGGCACAATAACTCATAGGCTTATGCTGAAGAGCAAACGATTTTATATATTAAACAGTAGATGGTGCCTGATTGGTGACTGAATTTATGGTGGGGCAGTGTGCACTCAGTAGGAAGCACATTTTGACGTTGGCCTTTCCCTGGGCTAGCTCTCCAGGGCAGCCATACACAAACACCAGAGGAACAGTCAGTGCTCTGCAGTGCCCTACGATACTTGTAGTGAGCATGTCTCTTTAAAAGCCAAAGGCGGTTGGCAGCTTCAGAAAGCCCCAACTGACAGGCTGGGGGCGTGGCCAACTGTGTCTCATTTGGCTTGACCAATTAGAAACAGTTTTAGCTATCTGACAGTTATGACGTCATTCAGGTCTATAAAAAGCAGCTGCTCCGAGGCAAGGCGGGGCAGTCCTGCCTTATTCTCCCACTGGCTTAGGAAGGCAGCTTTATAATTCTGCCTTGGAGGCTTTGGCTTAAAGACGTTTTTTTACTTTGGGGTTTTTAGCCCAGGGGTCTCAGACTTTCTCTGTAATATTGGCATGGGTTTATCTATAGGCTCAGAACTTAGTAGCAATTAACATTCACTCAGCATAAAGGTTGTTCCTCCTCCCTTTTAATCTCTTGTAACGTTTTGTTTTGTCTTGCCCCTACCTAATGTAACTTTCCCTTAAAATAAATAAAAGCCTGATTAAGTCACTCAGGAAGGGATTGATGTCTCGTGCTTCTTATCCCTGCAGGTCAGGGTACCCCGGGGGGCATAGACAGATACTAAACTACGATTAGCAGGTAAGTGTAGCAAATGTACTTCCTTATTGTGTTGTCCACGTGCCCTGAACTCCTGGGCTTAAAGATCTGTCCATCTCAGCTATCCAAGTAGCCATGACGTCCAGGAAAGAATCACTGTACCAGACCTGTGAATACATACAATGCATTTCTACTGGTAACATTTTCAGCTTCCAGTGAGTTTGTCAGGATGTGACCCACCCTAAACAAAGAGAGCAGGCATGTGTCTATGGGAAGCATTTAATCAGTGGGGCTCCCACAGTTCTTGCTCTTTCCAGGTGTGACATTATTCCAGGTGGGTGTAATCAAGCCACGAGCAACACACAATTAGCTCTGCCCTCCTCTGGGTGCCCAGAACCTCCCAAAAGAGCAATGATAAACATGAGAGTATATTGCCACGCTAAACCTCCTCTGCACTCTGACGACCTTCAGCACTGTCTAAAACAGGCTAGGTTAGCCACCACTAAGTTAGTAACCACCACTAGGCTAGTAGTCACCATGTTAGGTTAGTAGCCACCACTAGGTTAGTAGTCATCATGTTAGGTTAGTAGCCACCACTAGGTAACTCCCTTCCCAAAGCCACATGTGCTTGGGGCACAAAGGCTAACTCTGAATGTGTCACTGACCAACCTTGCTTCTTTGTTGCTGTGATATGCACTGATCAAAAGCAATTTGGGGTAGGAATGGTCTATTTGGCTCACAGGTCACAGTCCGTCATGGAAGAGAGCCGATGCACCGCAGGAACCTGGAGTCGGGGACTGAAGCAGAAATCAAGAAAGCAAAGTGCACAGCTTACTGACTTGGCCTCCATGGTGTCTTTAGCCTGCTTTTTTATACAACCCAGGACTACCTGCCAGGCTGACAACGCCCACAGTGACCTGGGCACTCCCCCACTGATCATCAATTAAGAAAATGCACCATAGACTTGCTTACCGATCTGATGGAGGCAATCCCCAAACTGATGGTCCCTTTTTCCAGGTGTGTCTTGGTGTTAAGAGACACCAGGACCATGGCAACTCATAAAAAAGCAAAAACAAACAAACAAAAAAAACCCACAACATTTAATTGGGAATTGCATACACATTCAGAGGTTTAGTCCATTTTCATCATAGCAGGAACCATGGCAGAACCCAGACAGACATGGCATTGGAGGAGTAGCTGAGAATTCTACATCTGCATCCACAGGCACCAAGGAAGAGAGAGGCTCTAGGCTTGGAATGGGCTTTTTTTAAAACCTCAAAGCCTACCTCCAGTGACCCAGCACCTTCAACAAAGTCACACTTCCGAATCCTTTCAAACAGTGCCACTCCCTGGCGACCAAGCATTCAAACACAAGCCATTGGGGTCATTCTTATTCAAACCGCAACAGGGCGACTCTAGTGGTATCAAATTGACAAGAACTAAGCAGCTCACTCACCTCTTGATTCCTGCCTGCTGGATGGCCTGGACCTGGGCCCTCTGACTAAATCCTCAAAGACAACAGAAGGACGTTGACAAACTGTGGTGGTGGTCTACTCTGGACAAACTGTGGTGGTGGTCTACTCTGGACGCCTACCCCAATCCGTTAGACTCTTCCATTGTTCCGTTAGCCTCAGGTCCCCTCCCACAGCCTACACCCAATCCTTGCAGGTTTTGAATCTACCCGTTAGCTCACTCGCAGGAGCACACAGGAGAGCTCAAAGAGCAAATGGCCATCCAAGCTCTCAACTTTGTTGCTCTCTTGAGCCTTCCCTCGATTTTTCTCGAACCCAGTCCTATAAATGTGGGAGGAAGGGAGCGGAAGTGGCCTGGCACCTGAGAGAACCAAATCTACTTATACCACAGACAGTGAGGTAAAACTACGGGAGATTCCGTTGATTACGGAGCCCCAGTTTAGAGACTTCACCCTCACGCCTCACTGCCTGCTTATAATCCGAACAAAGTTGAAAGAGGACATAAGGAGAACAGAGACAAAAAATAGTCCTGACAAGAAATAGTCCTGACAAGGAGACAATCACAGGTACAGGAGACAAGGGGGATTACTAACTAAGCCCTAAGATGTTTCTTATATTCCATCCCCCTTCGTGCCTTCTGCTTCCTACCTCTCTACCATGACTAGAACCAAAAAAAAAAAAAAAAAAAAAAAAAAAAAATGCTTTAACAACAGCTGGCAAGGGGCTAGTGAGGTGGCTCAGTGGGTAAAGGCACTTGCCGACAAGCCTTTCAACTTGAGTTCGATCCTGGTGGAGAGCGAGAACTGACCCTGAAAGGTCATCTGTCATTTGACCTCCACATATGAGCTGTGGCGTATACACAGACATGCAAACAAATAAATAATGAATAATTTAAAAATTGGCAAAAGTTGGGTGTGGTGATGTATGATTGCAATCTCAAGTTTCAGGATGGTGAGACAAAAGGATTGGCCAGCCTG
>JADRCC010574352.1:0-24815 GCA_019843855.1 Hylomyscus alleni | reverse complement strand
AAGAAGACCAAAATGTGGACATTTCAGTCCTTATTAAAAGGGAGAACAAAATACCCATGCAAGGAATTGCAGAGACTAACTATGGAGCAGAGACTGAAGGAAGGGCACTCCAGCCTGATATAGCTGTCTCCTGAGAGCCTCTGACAGTACCTGACTAATACAGAAGTAGAGGCTCACAGCCATCCATTGAACTGAGTACAGGGTCCCCAATGAAGGAGTTAGAGAAAGAACCAAGGAGTTGAAGGGTTTGCAGCCTCTTGGGATGAACAACAATATGGACTGACCAATGCCCTCAGAGCACCCAGGGACTCAACCACCAACCAAGGACTATACATGGTGGGACTGATTGTTCTGGCAGCATGTGTATAGTAGAGGATTGCAAAGTCGGTCATCAACGGGAGGAGAGGCCCTTGGCCCTGTGAAGGTTCTGTGCCCCAGTGTAGGGGAGTGACAGGGCCGATAAGTGGGAGAGGGTGGGGTGGCAGGCATGGGGAAGAGGGAGGCAACAGGGGTTTGTTCTTGTTGTTTTTGTTCATGTGTTTGTTTTTTGGAGGTGAAACTGGGAAAGGAGAAATCATATGACATGTAAATAAAGAAAATATCTAATTAAAAAATAAATAAAATTGTAAGAACAAAAAAAAAACGATTTTAGGTAAATGGAAATGATGTGGGGAGTGTTCTTGTGCGTGGGTGTAGCGTTCAGATGGAAACCACAGGAGTGAAGCTGGAAGAAGCCAGAAGAAGGGGTCCACTGCATTGTAGGGACTCACACTTACTTCATGCTGCCCTGTGGGAAAGGCCTGGTACCAAAAATACCAGAATACCTGTCCCCCTACTCATTTGTCTACTATAAGACTCCACAAATGTACATGTTCTGATTTTTGACTGTGCTTGGTCTGGCTCTCTAGGTCTCTCTGTCTTCACCTTGATTTAGAGTTCTTCACAATGTCTGTGTAAAACACAGCTCTCACCTTAAAGGGAAGAAGAGGTCATTTATTCTGGAGCCAAATACAAGTGGCCATGGCCCAGGAACATGGATTCAGGTTGCCTCAAATAGCATATTCCAATGTGTAAAAGGTTTTACGAAGTTTTTATAGCTACCTAATAAAAGGGAATCGTAAATCAAGGCACTTTGAAAATACATTGGGAGAAACATTAGGTTAGCGACATATAAATCTGTGTTATAGGTTTCAGGTCTTATCTGATGACAGTTTTAGCTTTCAGGTTGTTGGAAGCTAATAATCTGTTAAGTTGATGCATCCCAAAGGGTTTCATTTCATGGTACTAGACAAAGAGGGACAATGGATGGAAATTAAAGGGACAAAAACTAACCCAAAATAATTTGGCTGTGGATCTGCATCATTCCTACCCTCTGCAACCAGAGTATTCTAAGCAGTCAATCAACCCTGTAGAACCTTTAGCAAAGTTGTAGCTTTTCTCTAGGACATTCACTTCACAGTAACAAAGTGATTACTTCTTTCCATTGATCCATTTCCAGTACTGTAGAAGACAGAACTCTCTGCTTAGTTGGTGTTTTGCTTTTCTCCTCTGTGGTAGATTAAAAGAACTCTATACTTAATGTGCTTTAATTCATTAGTACCTTCATTTATGGCCAGTAATAGTTATACTTTTAGAATTCTATTTCCTAAAGTCATTAAATATACTCTTTGTGTGACACTATCATTCTTTTTTAGACAGGCTCCCTCGGCCCTTGCTGGCTCTGGCTTTATATCATGCTTACTACTTATGAGCTTTGCACTGGCGCCCCGATCTTCTTTGCTCATGACTCTATTTGCATATGCTGTAATGTCGACATGAAAGGTTGATCTATTTCCCTATTTATTAGCCCACAGGCCACACACCTCATTGCTGATGGAGAGTTGGGAGAATCTGTGTGCCTCCCTTGTGCTGTTTCCATGGACACCAACAAACAATTTACTTGCCTAGTTGGATCTTAACTTCTGAGTGATTTTCACCTCGGTCCTTGCTTTTCACAGCCCTGGCTATTATTTTTTGAGGTTTGATTTTTCTAAAGATTTCTATAATTAATTTGTCAAATTAATATTTTGTTAATATTAATATTTTGCTATAATTTTAATTGAAATGAATTCGCTCACTTTATCCTCCACTTATTTTTCTCTTCTTTTAGTTGACCTTTTTAGTAGATTTCAATATAACTTTATATTCACTTAAAGTAAACACTAAAATTACATTTTAGTGTGTTTCATACTTTACATTGGTGATGCATAGAAGTGTATACTGATACATCAATTTGATGTAAAGATTTCTGGTTACGCTCTGCTGTGGTTTTTAGCAATGTACATTTCGTTACACTCAAGATATTTCATTGTGTGTGTGTATGAAGGTTGGTCTTGGCCATCAACATGAGATTTAGAGCCACACCTTTGAATGTGTCTATGGGAGAGTTTTCAAAAATGTTCAGTGAAGAGTGTAAGATTCCCCTTAAAAGTGGGCAGCACTGTCCAGTGCTGGGGTCCTGAACACCGAATAACAAGCAGGATGTGTCCCGAGCAGTAGCTTTCAGTACTCCGAGCTTCTGATTGGATGAGTGTGGTGCTCAGGCTCCTACTGCCATGCTCCCTCTAATATCAGGGTTATGTCTCTTGTTAAATTGTAAACTAAAGAAATCTCTTCTTTCCTTAAGTTGCACCTTGTCAAGTATTAGACACTTTAATAAGAGAACTACCTAATGCAGTGGTCTTTCCTGTTCACTAAAATGCCCCACACTTTCATGGACCAGGTGGCACCAAGCCAGAGAAGAGGCCACATAGGCAGTGTTTTCCTCATCCCAGGGCACTGTGGCTGAAACTGGCCTTTTATCTTTAGATTTATTTTAGAGTAAAGACAAATACTTTGCATTTTAGGACCCTATATCAGGGTTATAAAAGAGTGGATATTTTTATTCTCTTTACAACTCCCAGACCATCCTCTTCTTCCAGTCCCACACTTACAAGTTCCTCCCCTCATTACCTCCTTCCTTTCTCCTCAAAGGGAAGCCCTCCTTGAGTACCACCCCACCCTGGCACTAGGCCTAAATGCATCTTCTCCCAACTAGAGAGTCCAGTTAAAGTAAGGGAATGTCCAGTAATGGCAGGGAATTGAGTCAAAGACAACCTCTGCTCTAATTGTTAGGGGCCCACATGAAGCTGTATATCTGCTACAAATGTGTAGGGGGCCTAGGTCCAGACACTGCATGTTCTTTGCTGGTTCAGTCTCTGTGAGCCCCCACGGTCCCAGGTTAGTTGACTCTGTAGGTCTTGTGTGGCTTACTTGATCCCTTTGAATTGCTCGATTCTATCTTCTACTCTTCCACGAGTCTCCCCAAGCTATGCCTAAGGTTTGACTGTGAGTCTCTGAATCTCTTTTCATTAAGGGCTGAATGAAGCCTCTCAGGAGAGAGTTGTGCTAGGCTCCTGTCGGCAAGCATAGCAGAGTATCATTAATAGTGTCAGGTATTGGCTATCCACTGAACAAGGAACGAATGGATTTTAACTTTATTTCCATTTTTCTTGTTTATTTTCTACATTTTATCTGACGTTCATCCAGGCAGATAAAATGAATTTAACTTTCTTATTGCGAGCTAGGGGGAAAAAAATGAAATTCTTGGTCCTTTTTACATAAAACTACCTTAGTCTAAAGTTACTACTGTAAGAATATATATAGTTGGGTGTCTTTAATTCTACCACTCAGGAGGTAGAGGCAGGCAGATCCCTGTGAGAGCAATGCCAACCTGGTCTATACAGCAAGTTCGTGGACAGTCAGGACCACAGAGCGAGAGATCCTATTTCAAAAAAAAAAAAAAAA
Organism: Hylomyscus alleni; assembly: GCA_019843855.1. Lineage (NCBI taxonomy): Eukaryota > Metazoa > Chordata > Mammalia > Rodentia > Muridae > Hylomyscus > Hylomyscus alleni. Next base: position 20,990 of record JADRCC010574352.1, on the reverse strand, counting down.
TTGACAGAAATTTATATGTAGTGCCTCCTTCTCAGTCTTGCTTTGTTTACTATCGTATACTTTTGTGGTCTCTGAGAACAACTGCAGGTGTCTGGTTTTGTCTTCCTAGTAAATTTGTAGGTGGGTGTGTGAGAGTCTTCTTGGGTCATCTGGTTTTCTATGTTCTATTCCCACATTTGGTTCCTGTTTCTAAACTCTCTTGGTGAACTTCTTTATTTGTTTTTTTTTTTTAAAAAAAAAAACGTTTTACCTGAATATTTTGGCTCATTTAGAATTTGTTGATTGAAATTTCCTCCAATATTATTTAGTGGCATCTCAAAATTTCAGTATATTTATTATTCTTTTGTTCTAGATGCATTTTTCCATTTTGAATTTATTTTTTGTCTATGAGTTATTTAGAAGTTCACCATTTGAACAAAACCTAATGGCTTATTCTAGTTTGCTGTTTTGCTTGCAATAAATGTCAGTTTACTTCCACATATGAGAAAGCACTACTGAACATTACCAAGGACTTTTCACTTACATACCTCCATTGAAGACAGAATGGATTTTTATTAGCATACTTTGAAAGCCTGATAATGTTCCATTATTGAGCATGCTTTTAATGTATCCTTAATTAAATAAACAGTTGTAGTTTTAATGTTCACATCTGCTATGCCTCGCTAGCATTTTATTACCTAGTTTATTAATTAATAAGAAGCATTTTATATTTTGATGGTGAATTTTTCAGGATCAAGGATGAAAAGTTGTATGCTCCTAGTGCTGACAGATGTTAAACAGAAAATATTAGAAACTATAAATGATGGGAAGCAGTCTAGGCATATACTTGTATTAACAATACAGAACCAACAAACAAGAAAGGGATGAATTTAAAATGTGAATGAACCTCTTTCGCACCATATGGAGGGAGAGAGGCCAGACACAGCAGAACAAAAAAGTACAGGATGCCCTTCACATTTTCTATAAAGGCGAAGTGACTTGGAAGCCTGCATTGTTTGGCTGGTGATGGGAAAGAAAATAACTAGAAAGTAGAAGAGAACTGAGTGTGGTACCTGCATCTGCTACCTTGACAGGACACACTTTGTAACATTACTCAAGCTGCCACTTAAGCTAGGCACACTTCTGTTATCAATAAAATATTTTTTTAAAAAAATCAATCTGGATTATAAAGTCATTTTTTTCCTACTACATTTTTCTGAATCTATTATGACAGTCTTATTTTCTTATTTGAAATAGACATTTTTTAATACAGCATTTTAAAGCTCCTGGCACAATTGTGTGGAGGTACAGAGGTTGCATCTAGGAAGCCATGGTAACCAACCTTGCACACAGGACCAACACATGAAGGACTTACTGTCTCCCTGTCAGCGTTTGTACAGTGGCAGAGAGAATTGTTTCTAGGATAGATTGTGTCACAAGTTGAACTTGTCGCCTAGGACTCATATGTTCACTGTATTTCTCATTGCATTTTTTTTTTTTGCTCCAGGATAATTTAAATCAAAATCATTTTATTCTATACTAGCAAGCCATAAGAAAGTAAATATGACTCAAAGTTAGACATAGAATGCACTGTACCATCTAAATATGCTCCCTTCTTTGGGTTGGCATCTACCTTGTTTCCTAATATCCTGTTAAGTATACACACACACACACACACACACACACACACACACACACACACACACACACGCGCGCGCGCACGCGCACGCGCACGCGCACGCACACCCTGAGGCCCTGCAGTCCACATGTCCCCAGACTCCGCTGACCATGGCCCCAAGTCCCTACCACCCACTTTCCTCGAGGCCCTGATAATGCTCCCTCCCCACCCCACAGCTTGTGAAGAGTCATTGCTCACATGTGTGCCTTGAATGCATTCCTCCTCGGTTCCTCAGGATAGCCCTGGATCACTCACCACTTGCCCAGTGACATCCTTCCGGCTCTTTACTCACAGCCTCAGACTCCATAACACAAAGACTGCCTCGCTATTGGCCCAGCTGTGCATTTCTCAGAGTCCGATCTCCCACTACGCTGAGTAGACTGTGTCAGTCCCTACCCTGCTCCCCCTCAGTTCAGAACTGAAGCAGGTTGACTGCAGCGGCCACTGTTTTTTTCTGTGCCTGCTTTATACCTAGTCCCTGAAAGGCCTAGGATATATTAATGTAGCTCCTAATGAGGGGTTGCCCAGTGAGCAGATGAGTCACCAAGTGAGTGACGGCTACAGGTCCAGAGTGCTGGAGTCTTACCTGTAAGGATTCTTTTGCTAATCTGTTAAATATCCGTGGAGTTCTCAGTAAAAATTTGGCTGAAGAGTTCTTCAAGATGATCTTAATTGCTTCCCTTTAAAAATTGTAATTATTCATTTTCCATCTCAATACCAGCCCTCCTCTCCTCTCAGCCTTCCTCCTGAAGCTCCTACCCCATTCCCCCTCCTCTTTTTAGAGAAGGGGGAGCCCCCTCTGTATTCCATGCCTCTAGACATACCCCACCCCTGCACATTAGTCACTGCAGAACTAGGTGCATCCTTTCTCGCTGAGGCCAGACAAGGCAGCCCAGTTAGGGAAAGGATATCCACAGGCAGGCAACAAATCCAGAGAAAACTTCCCTTTCAGTTGTTGGGGTTCCCGCATGAACACCAAGCTGCATATCTGCTACAAATGTGCAGGGAGTGTGGGGGCTAAGTCCAGTCCATGCTTGCTCTTTGATTGGTGGTTCCGTCTCTTGAGTACCCGCAAGGGTCCAGGTTGTTGACTCTGTTGGTCTTCCTGTGGAGTCCCTATCCTCTTTGGATCCCTCAATCCTTCCCCTGACTCTACCACAAGACTCCCCAAACTCCATCTAATGTTTGACTGTAGTTCTCTGCATCTGTGTTAGTCAGCTGTTGACTGGAGTCTCACACAGGACAAATACGCTAGGCTCCTGTCTGCAAGCATAGCAGAGTATCATTAATAGTGTCAGGGATTGGCTCTTGCCCATGGGATGGGTCTCAATTTGGGGCACTCATTGGTTGGTTGGCCATTCCTCCTGCCTCTACTCTATCTTTGTCCCTGCATGTATTTTAGGTAGTGCTATTCTCAGACAATATGATAGTAGATATAAGTGACCCCCCCAAAGTCTACCAGAGAATTCCTACAGCGATAAGCACTTTCACCAAAGTGGCTGGAGACAAAATTAACTCGAGGGAATCAGTAGCCCTCCTTAATTGCTTTTTTTAGTTTTTTTTTGTTGTTGCTTGTATTCTAAAAAGACATTACATATTGTTTTAAAAACAGAACTTAGTGTTTAGAGTCATAAAGGAGATATATTAGAATTAGACTTCATTTAATCAACATACTGTGCATCCTACCCTGCTTAATTTCTGTTCGAACCAGTATCCTTAAATATATAAGTGTATATTTTGTGTAGTTCTGAGGAACAGATAGAATAATGCCTATGAAGATTCTTCTCACGCTTTCGTTAGAAAATAACTGCATTTATCTACCCCCATTCCAGTTTCAGGTATATTGCCCAGGACTATTCTAATATTTTCTTTAATAAACCAGATTCAGGTTGATATTGAATTGAAAATATTTCATACCTTTTCTTAGAATTTTTAATTAGTGACATTCCAATGTTTGCATGTTTAGATCTCATGTGGGATTTGTGTGCACCATGTGGGTGCAAACGCATGACCCACATGTCCTCTCTGCTGTGGTCCATGTGTGACCTCCATGTCCTTGCCAACATGGATGGTGTGACCTGCATGTCCCTGCCAACACAGATGGTGTGACCCAAGTGTTCTAGCCCCTTGTAGTTGGAAACCATTACAATCTATCCAAAAGCTCAAGTACAAAACTAAATTAAATAAAATTACTCACAGAAAAGGCTACACTGAAAGGCTGGTTTGCAAACTTATGCATGAAAATGTGTCATTTATAGCTGATCGTTGATTGCATCCCTGACTAACGCTGGCCCAGGTGGCTTGCTCCTGTGGAGTTTATTAGGTGTGAGCAAATGAGGAATCAGACATCCTAAGAAATAACTGTCAACAGATCCATAACCAGGTCATGCCTTGAGAGAGTCATGGATTAATGATCTGTCACTTCCAGTAAACACACGTCTCAAACCCCTGGACCCATAAGTATTGCACTGAAATTGCATTAAGCAAGGAAGGCATTTAATATTTGTTGATATGCTACCTAAAAATAGCTAGGCGTCAGTTCAAAAGGACGCCGTTCCCTCTCCATGGCAGTGTTGACTTCATCGGTAGGATGCATTCCCAGTTAGATCCTACAACATCACGTAGCAGCAATGTTCACATGCCTGGGAATGTGAGCTGAGAAACCCGAAATCCCCCCAGTGTGTACATTCATTGAGGAAAGCAACCTGCCTGGGAAGGAGGATCCTGAGGAGCTCTTGCGGCAGAGACCACCCTCATCTCTTCTCACCCCTCCTGAGTCCAGCTGGCATGAAGCACGAGCCTTTTATACTCACTGATCTGGACCCCATGTTACCTTGGGAAAGCAGACTTGAGCTGACATTTGGCAGGGAGACACCAAGGCCAAGGAAGAAGAGGAAAGTCCAGTCACTTGGGAGTTTTATCAGGCACAGCACGGATCCTGAGAGACCTTAGTCTTCAGGACATGCGTACATGAGCCTCTTCCGTGATCCCAGCCATGAGAGTCAGGAGCTTATGTCGGAGTTGGCATGTTTGTCACTCACTCCACTTTCCTGTGAGAACACTCCATTTCCCCTTGTTCCAGGGACTGTTCTGTAGGACAGAACTGTAGGTAGGAAGTCGCCCCTCCCCCTAGTTGATTTGCATGGTTCCCAAGCATCAATCCTGCCTAAGTCTTCCTCCACTTGGCTGCTCTCAGGATATTCTTATAACTGGCTTCAAGTAACTTCACAGTGGTGTGGCTTTATTTGAGGTCTATTTCTTGAGGCTGACGATAGTTAATGCCACTTGAATTTGAAGATATGCCTTTTTATCTCTTTTGAAAATTTATTGTTGCTTATTAATTTGCCCAAACATCCTTTGCTGCCTGTCTGCCCTCCAATTTGGGAACACATGACACACTCTAAGTAGTCAGTGTTGTTGAGTGGTCACTAGTGTTCTCTACTATTTCTTCAATTTTTAAAAGTTTGACTGATGTGTCTGTTTTATTTTTAGACTTATAAATACTTTTTCTTCAGGGTCTAATCCTTTAAAATCATATCTAGGAGATTTGTCCACACTTGGTATCTAATTTTTCCCAGTTTTTAAGTTTAATTTGGGCTTTAAAATAAAGTTTCTCTCTCTCTCTCTCCCCCTCCCCCCCCCTCCAGCTTCTGTGTGCTTTTCATTATCTTTGCAAGTAAACTGAATGCTGTTTGCATAGCTGGTTTTACTGTCCTAACTCATGACCTCCATTTTAGGTGACACTTTTATCTGTTTCTATCCAGTGCTTTTCAGTGTCACCCTGAATTAATATGTTTCTGGGTTGTTTTTTTGTTGTTGTTGTTTTGGGTTTTTTTTTCAGGCCTGGTAGTTTTTTATTGAGTGTCAGGCATTGCAAATGTTACTTTGGTTGCATCCTGACTATGTTTCATCCTGCAAATGTCCCCAAGCATCATTCTCTGGCTTGTACACAGTTGCTCTTCCGATCTTACTTTATGCTTTATGAAGTATGACGAGACTATCTTGTTTTGCCCATTTTTTTGAAGCATTACTTTTGGAATTACTTTAAGTTTTGACAAATGACTCTGTTTCTTGTCTCTTGGATTGGCAGCCATAAAATCACTCCCATCTGTGTAGTATCCATATTCTATTTTCTCATTTTTTTTGGGGGGGGTGTGAGTTGACTAGGCCCCAGCTCTGGCTCAGGGCTGGTAGCAGACCTTTCCTCTCCTGTGATATATCCTTGGGCGACCTGCAGCAGGCCCCAGGTCCTGCTCACTGAGTCTCTTGGCCTTCTGCCTGCTCTGCATCACCAGCTCCAGCTGTGTGTCTGTGTCATGACCTGGAGCATCGCCGCTCCCCTGGGGACAAGTGGGGTTATATAATGCTTGCCAATTTTTAACATCTTTAGAGACATTTTCTTGTTCACTTCTGAATATCCAGCTGTGCTGACACTGGAAGAGTTGCCTCTGTGTCGCTGCTTAATTCAGGATGAAAGAACTCTGCCAGAGATCACAGAAGCTTCATCAGTTCTGATTAGAATGTATCTTCAGTCACAGCGACCTGTGCCTTTCCTTTCCACATGTAGAACATGGACGGCCATACTTACTCTCCCTGGTATTCCCCCTTGAAGTCTTGTGAATCACAGAAAGTCTTGACTGTGTGATGGACCAGTCAATGCAGGGGGAAACAGCTGGATGTGCTTCACCTTGAGATTTCAGACTCCCCTACAGCAAACCCAGGACCTAGCAGTAGGAGAGGACACCTCTTCAACTAGACTATGAATGTAGCGCATGGAATGGTGTATGAAGGCTGGAGGCCAGGCTGGAAACCAAAGCCCAGCAAGCTGGAAACACTCATCAAGTTATTCAACATGGAAGCCAGCTATTGAAAGTATAAGAAAGGCTTGAAGGCACTAAAAACAAAACAAAACAAAACAAAAGAACGATAAGACTTTACAATGCCCCAATCAGTTCTTATGTTCATCTAGTTACTGTGCCTTTAAAACAACCAAATCAAGCCAGGGAGGATGTTTGTAAATGACAGCAGCCAGTGTTATGAGAGGTAAGGGCGGAGACACCGATGTAACTCCCTGTTAGCATGGATTCTCTAGCCTGGCTTGCTCAAGGTAGATGGTTGCTACAGAGTGTATCACATTGCATTGTTACACAAATGGAGATGGGCTGTTGACAGGGAGTTAGAACAAGGTGAGGGAGAGTAATGAGTTATCAGAATGTATTATCTACATGTAATAAATTGTCAAAGAACAAGTTTAATTTTAAAAATTATTTTATTTATTTACATTTCAAATGCTGCCCCAGTTCCCCATCCAAGAGTTCTTCACCCCATTCCCCATCCCCTTGACCTCTGAGAGGGTGCGCCCCCGTCCACCCACCCCTCCTACCTCACCCCACCCTTTCTGGATCCCCTTTCCTGAAGCATCAAGTCTCTATGGGATTAAGTGCATAATATTTTTTAAAAGATAATATTTAGAAATTTTAAAATAAAGATTTTTTTTTTTAAAACTATGAAAATAAAGTATGGTATTTCTCACCAAGATTTCTTCTTCCTTGACCTGGTTAGTTAGGAACAGAAGTGAACATCTTTGGCATAAATAACACTACTGCCAACTACTTTGTATCTCATGAATAATAATGCGTCTCAGTGTACTTAGACAACAGAGAGCATTTCCCAAAGAAATCAACTATGGATTTAATTTAGCTCCTCTTTAAAAGTAAAATGCACAATGTATCTGTCTTAGTCAAGGTTTCTATTCCTGCACAAACATCATGACCAAGAAGCAAGTTGGGGAGGAAAGGGTTTATTCAGCTTACTTCCACAGTGCTGTTTAACACCAAAAGAAGTCAGGATTGGAACACAAGCAGGTCAGGAAGCAGGAGCTGATGAAGAGGCCATGGAAGGATGTTTCTTACTGGCTTGCTTCTCCTGGCTTGCTCAGCCTGCTCTCGTATAGAACCCAAGACTTCCAGCCCAGGGATGGCACCACCCACAAGGGGCCCTACCTCCTTGATCACTAATTCAGAAAATGCCCCACAGCTGGATCTCATGGAGGCACTTCCCCAACTGAAACTCCCTTCTCTGTGATAACTCCAGCCTGTGTCAAGTTGACACACAAAACCTGCAGTACAGTATCTATAGTTTGGATGTCTATATCCTCCTATAGCTGAAGCAAACATTTTCTAGATGTGGAAATATTTCTGCCTTCTGTGACTTCCCATTTTGCACTGTCATATACATTTCTTGCTGACTAATGAAACCCCATGGTGAAATCAACAGCTTGGAGGGACTGATGCCCCTGGGTTGTAGACCCATGAGTTCCCGAGACATTTGCATGGAGTCCACTTTACCCATGGCAGGTCCTGTTCCATCCCTTTACCCAAAGCTACACGCATACAGCCACATCTCTTAAAATGAAATTATACACCCTGTGCCTGATGAGAATTTTATATATATATATATATATATATATATATATATATATATCAGGGGTCTATTGTTCCCAGTTAATTTTTTTCACCTAGTCACAGGAGGCCATCTTAGTACACCCTGAAATTCTTGCAGAGTGACATCCCCTTTTCATTTATAGTGCTGTATAATTTAGCCTGCTGATCACCAATTCTAATTATTTTTCTCCTCAAAGTTTGCTAACAATGATGGCATTACAAATAACTTCAAAGATGTATCTGGGTACAATTATAGGAATATTTTGCCAGATAGAATTAAAGCAGATTTTTTTTTTAAGTAAAAATGTGAACTTCAGGTTGTGAAGGGCAGTTCTGTGCAGTTGCCTTACACACTTATAACATAGGGAGCACCCATGAGCTAGGCCTGAGTCTGTGAGTGCAGCCACTGCTAGTCAGTACTGTAACTGTCTGTCTGTTTCCCAACCACTGTGCAGAGAACCATCCTCAGTACTGTTTTAGTTGGGAATTACAGGTTACTAATAGAAGTGAATCATTTTCCATTTAAAGGGCTTACCTTAACTTCTTCTGTGTATTATCATGATTTTTTTTGTATGAGACTTAAATGGCTGTGTGTGTGTGCGTGTGGGTGTTTAGTGTATGTATGTATGTATAGCCATTCATGTGTGGAAGCCAGAGGAGGACTTTGATGTCTTACTCTATCATTCACTTTCCAGCTTATTCCACGGAGACAAGCTTCTCACTGAACGTGGAGTTAGGCTGGCAGTCAGCCAGCTTCAGAGATCACCGTGTTCCTGTCCTATACAATGTTCCAGGTGTCAAGGTTAGTTTCTTGTTGTTGCCATAATGAACTTCCAACATTGAAATGGCTTATAAAGCAATAACTAATCTTAGCCTACCTAGAGCAGAGCCCTGGGGAAGACCAGTGTCTGCTCCGGGACTGGCAGAATCCGATTCTTTGTGGATGGAGGCTTGAGGTTCTTGCAGACTGCATGTGTTCCTGGCCTGTGGTAGCTTCCCTGGGAGCAGGTTGCACCCTTTCCTCTTACGACTATTCTTGTACATCCACTGTACTTCCTATTGCAACCAGGGAAGAACTCTGTATTTGGATTCTACCAACTCCTATAATCCAGAACAAATTTCTATCTCTCAGTCATCACAGGCAACACACATGTAAAGAGCCTGTAGTCAGACCAAGCAAGTTATTCATATTACAGTTTTTGAAAGGCAGTAGCTTTTTTATTGGGTAGTTTATTTATTTACATTTCTAATGTTATTGCCTTTTCTGGTTTCCCCTCTGCCAAACCCCTATCTCCTCCCCTGCTTATAAGAGGGTGATCCCCCACCCACTCACCTACTCCTACCTCACCACCTTGGCTTTCCCCTACACTGGAGCATTGAGCCTTCACAGGACCAAGGGCCTCTCCTCCCATTGATGCCAGACAAAGCTATCCTCTGCTACATATGTGGCTGGAACCATGGGTCCCTCCATGTGTATTCTTTGGTTGGTGGTTTAGTCCCTGGAAACTCTCTCTAAGTGGTCTGGTTGGTTGATGTTCTTCCTATGGGGTTGCAAACCCCTTCAGCTCCTTCGGTTCTTTCCCTAATTCCTCCATTGGGGTCCCCTGCTTAGTATGGTTGCAAGCATCTGCATCTGTATTTGTCAGGCTCAGGCAGAGAAAGGCAGTAATTTTATTGATATAGGATCTCCGTGGTTGTCCTAGACTGGCCTGGAAGTTTAGGTTTTCTAAATTCACCTCTTATGCAGAAAACACAGGTTTAATACACTACAACTGGGTCTGCATTTGTCTTATTCACTGAACTGTACAAACCTTCAGTTTCTCTGTGTTTTTCTTGTTAAAATAAAAACTATATAGAAAAACTAATTGGTATGATTCCCCTCTCTTCATTCAGACCATAGTTTTGATGAATATGAATTCTGGGGATCCACTATGCTAAGAATTAATGGAGCTTTCAGCACCATAGACACAGTGCCTGACAATGGACTCATTATGATTTCATAAGCCATAGCTATTAACTGTAAGTTTATTATTATTATATTAGTCACTCAAAGGGACTATATTTGTGTGCAACTTACTTGTTAGTGTCTGTTAGTATTCAGCTTGGATTTTAAAAGGAGTGGTTTAACAATAAAGCCTCTTCAAGTAAAAATGAGAGAAAATTTTGTGTCTCAATTGCTAGCTCTTAAAGGAGCGTTTCCTCTGGATTTGTGAGTCAAATGAAGTATGCTCACAGAACAGCAGTCAAGACTGACTGTTCATTTTCTATGTATCTTAGATTTTTCTCTATAGCTACAATAAAACCTGTGAGATGGTATATTTTATGGGAACAAAATTTTCCTACAGATTTAGAAGTTTGAGGCTGCCCCTTGTATACAGCCTTACAGTGAACAGCTTCATGATGCACAGAATAATAGAACACTCACTCATGGGGGATGGTGTCATAGCACATAATATCAAGGCAAAGATGTCAGGATCTATGACATCATAGGAGATCATGTTACATGGTATCACGGTGGGAGGACTCACGATTGATAGTGCCATGGAAGATGGATTCATGACAGATGGAGATGGTATCACGATAGATGCATTGTACATGGATTCGTGGCAGATGGATGGGCTCACAGAATAGTAATATGGCAGGAGCCTTTGTGAGTGGCAATGATTATGTTGAAAGACCTCCGAAGGGAGACCCTCACTCAAGTCTCGGTAGAGTGAGCACCCATTGAAACGCGAGAGGCCAACTTGATGCAAAGCACACGAAGTTTTTATTAGCGGAGCTCCGGGCCAATTCGTATCCCACGCAGGAGACAGAGGAATCGATGAAGAGGCTTGGGGGTCGAGGTTTATATAGGAAAGGGGACAAAGGAATCAGCTCGGCTATACATAATTGGCTATTTTAAAAATAAATGTGTGGACAGCGAGCGGGCATGAGCGCATCCCTGAGCCGGGCAGTGGCGGCTCTCGGCGTGCGGGCGGCGAGCTCGGGCGGCCAGGCGGAGCAGCTGGACGCGCTGGTGAAGAAGGACAAGGTGGTGGTGTTCCTCAAGGGGACTCCCGAGCAGCCCCAGTGCGGCTTCAGCAACGCCGTGGTGCAGATCCTTCGGCTGCACGGTGTCCGCGACTATGCGACCTACAACGTGCTGGACGACCTGGAGCTGAGGCAAGGTATTAAAGACTACTCCAACTGGCCAACGATCCCACAAGTGTACCTCAACGGCGAGTTTGTTGGGGGCTGTGACATCCTTCTGCAGATGCACCAGAATGGGGACCTAGTGGAGGAGCTGAAAAAGCTGGGAATCCGCTCTGCCCTGATAGACAAGAAGGACCAAGACTCCAAGTGAGCGCCCGCTCCATCCTCAGTGCCAGAACAGCCTTACTACGTGGTGGTGTCCTGCTGCTGTGAGCTTGCGCTGGGCCTCCTGGCTTGCAAGCACCCGGGCAGGTGCTTTTACTTTAGTGTCTGGCTCAGAATACCCTCTGGTGAACTTATAACCACTGCACTGTAAATCAATGTTGTGATCCTGTGTTGCTGTAACCCTAATCTGTTCTTGCGTTGTCTTTATTCTCTGCCGGCTTCAGGAGTCAGTCCTGATTCTTGTTTGGATTGTAAAGATGGCAAAGCCCCCTGATGTTTTTGTAACTGCCTCTCAAAGGGAAATGATGGACAGAGAAGAAAATGTGGTGGCTAGTATTGTTTTTTTAAAATAAATTGCCAACACAGAAAAAATAAATAAATAAATGTGTGGTTTAAGGCGGGAAAGTAGTTGAGGGCGGGTAATTTCCAGGATCGGTGGGTGGTGTTGTTCTGAGTCAACAATTTTCAGTTGTTTTCAGTTGACCTCAAACCATTACTCAGGGCCTGTCCTAACATGTCCTTGCATACCTAGACATATTTTTCTTATGTTTATAATTTCAGGTCTTCTTGCCCTGCCAGCTCTTTATGAAGGCCAACATCCTACTTGTTTATTTTTGGCCTATATGGCAGGCTTATGCTGGGTCCTCAGATCTATGATTTTTCTCTCTTTCAATGTGATAGGACAGTAAGAAAGAGAGCCTCTTGGTTAGACTCACTCATTTCATAACAAGATAATCTTACAAGGAACTTACTAAGATCCAAGGAAAATGACATTCGTCCCTTACAAAACCAACCTATTTTAATGTTGATTTAACTGAAGGCTGAAGAAAAGCAAAGATTAGAAAGACGAGGAGTATCAAGAGATTTCGACTGTATAAGTCTGGAGCACAGGACTGGCCTGGGTATCCAGAAAGCTTCAGTATACCTCCAACTTCCAATATCATGTGCTGCTGGAGGTATCTTGATAAGATGTTCCCTTCCTAAATCTGATGAAGACTGACCTCCAAGAAGGTTCTTGTCTCCACAAAGTTAAGTGACCCTTTGAATCTATTGTTCCTTTGAAGCTCTGCTATGGTTGGTAGTAGACACTGGAATTGGCTTGTCCTGCATAGAATCCGTACTCAACAAATCAGGTGATCATTAAATAATGGGTCATTGTGTAAATGTGTGAGAATAAAAGTGAGTACTCATAATTTCATTTGCAGGATCTGGTTTAGGAAGATAGTGTTCCAAGATGAGGACTCTGTTCATACCGTCTGAGGACTGCTGACATCTTCCTGGGTTCGCCATTTCCAGGAATTTCTGGGAAAATGGAAGCCATTTCATATGCTCTTTTCTTTTCAATATTAAAGGCATTTCCTATTAAATTACCAAAGATCTGTGAAAATTAGCTTGTGATTGCTTCATACCCTCTACCAATCCCCCTAGTGCTACATTTTCTACAAAGTTAGCAGAATCACAGACTTACCAGAGGCAGATGATTGACAATGAAACAGCACTGCTAATTACCATGTCAATCTGCTGCTAATCCTACCCAGTAGCTCATGAATGACTCTGGATAGAATCCATCCAATGTAGTTCTTCAGCTATATGTATATTCCATTTCTATGCTCATTTAACTAAAGTCTATGAAAGTTCACTAAACGAGTGTCAGCAAGGTGCAATCAAGAGGTGAGATACTCAGTGAGACACCAAGGATCAGGAACTCCTGGTCTTGCCCAACATCAGAGCTATTAAAAGGTGTGATCAAAGATGTGAGGCACTCCTTCAATGTACCTTCTGTTCCTTCACCATGGCTGACCTACCTCTCAAGGTAAATACTTATGGCTCTTCTGCCTGCATTACTTGTTTTGCACAAATGAACAAACTTTTTTAACCTATGCTGTGATCAAAATCTTTCATGATTTTCATAGAACAATCCAGAATCTCCTAAACAGGAAAATTAGTCATGAAAACAGAGAGTCCCTAGCTTTCTGACACATGTCACAGTCCATTGGCCCTTCTTTATTCTGTTATTGATTCCAATGTCTGTGAACTTACAGGATACAAGAACATGTGACCTTGGGGAGTTTGGTACAGTAGATTGTACAGAATACTTGTGGGGCAGTATATTCTCCAGGGCCTAATCAGCCCAGGGTGTCAGAATCCCTACCTGAAGCCAGGGTCCTGCTCACCTGGTCGCCATGGTGCCTGCCTGTGAACTAGTGGGAGGGGATTTTAACACAGTACAGGACTCTAGACAGATTGTAGAAGACAGGCTGGTATTTCACACAATACTACCCAGACTGCTGGATTCAAGTTCTTGTTATCACCTCCTGCAGCTCTTCTGGGTTATCTAGGTCAATAGGCTTCAGGATTTGTCCCCCGCCCCCAGGCTACTACACATGGCAGCTGTCCTGGAACCTACAAAACACCCCACCTGGGTTCTTGTACCATGAACGTATATGGCTGAATAGTCAGGCATGGTTGAGGGGAAAGCTTTGGAAGTCAGCTGCCAATTTTATTTCTAATAGTCCATATTATCAGTGAATCAGTGTTAACAATTTCAGTGATGAAATTGTTTGACACACTCTTTTGGATTCCTCTCCATTGTAGTTTGGACTGTGGGCAACTAGACCCTGGCAATACCCAATGTGCTTTGAACTAGGTCTTTCCTTTCTATTTCCCTCTCTAATATCATGTCTTGTTCAAATCCTAAGACTTATAGATAAAGGAATGCTTTTTGAGTATGCAGGTCTGAGGAAAATGTCTATGTACACTTACTTGATTTGGAGTCAAATAATGTTAACTTATAACATGATTTGTTATGAATTAAAAGTTAATTCATTTTATTTTATAACATTAATTAGTTCTATCCTATATTTTGTACCTGGAGAATTACAATGGAATTATAAGAATAGCTATATATTTTGCTCAGTGTCTCTTGCTTTATTAACTACTTTTATTCTAAGCAACAAACTTTACCTTTCATTTAGGACTGAGAATTGGGTTTTGGGTGTTTCTGTTAATTTTTTTCTTCTATTTATTACTATTTTTTTCTGTAGTTCCAGGTATGGAGCCTAAGGATTCATGCATATCAGACAAGCATTCTACCACTGGGCTGCACTCCAAACACCCCTGATTACTTTTCTTAATTATATGAAGGAACACTAGTGTTTTAGAATAAATTGAATATAAAGAGTAATCTCTTCAACATTTTATTTTCTTTGTGTGTTTTAGGGAGACTCTTCTCTCAGAGCAGCGAGTTTCACTTAGTAGTTTTCTTCTTCTTCAGGATAGCCCTGGCAAAATTCATCACTCTGCCTGTCACTACCAGCTCATCACCTGAGCTCTTTGATTTGGAAAGAACTCCCTACATTCTTTCATAAAATGGCAGGTCTGTACATACCTCTGTAAATAACTGCTAGCTCATGAGAGCTGATATCTCCTTTCATTATTGCCTCCTTGTCCACCAGAAGGAGCTCATTTTGGAAGAAACCTCAGTGCCAATATATCTCAAAGAATGTGTAATAATCCTTGACAAGGAGGTAAGGGAGCAAGGAAACCTTGGTCCAGGATCCAAGATGACCACTTTATGAGAGCTGTGTTTTATATTCACCATTTAGATGGTTATAATGTGAATGATGCTATTTGACAATGGAGCTGAAAGATGTGTTTTGCTATGTGAGATAATATTATAAGACATGAAAGGATTCCAGACTTTATGATAGCAAAAGTCTACAAACTGATCGTAGATTTTTTTTTTTATTTGTTTTTCTCTGTATAGCCCTGGCTATCCTGGAACTCACTCTGTAGACCCGACTGGCCTTGAACTCAGAAATTCACCCTCTGCCTCCCAAGTGCTGGGATTAAAGGAGTAAGGCACCACTGCCCGGCTATGGATTTTTTGACTAGCTAGTTCAATAAACAAATACCAAGCCTCAAATATTACTAAAAGCAATAGTTTACACAGAGTTTAATGCATTTTATAAATTTATTGTGAATTCTGAGTATTTATTCCATTTTTCAGCACTAAAATTCCTAGTAAACAGATTCTAAGGTTCATTAATGGAGAGCCTACCACTCACCTGCAGGAGAGACCCAGGCATCTTTGTTCTGTTATCTTAGTCATTCACAGGAACATACCAATGAGAACATGTCACAGAGAATGAGTTTGACTCCCAGCACCGATATCCCAATGGCTGATAACAGCCTGTAACTCAAGTTACAGGTCTATCTGATGCCTCTAGCCTCTGAGGGCACCTGCACTCATGTGCACATAACCATAAACAAACACATAATTAAAAAATAATAAAAGATTTAACAATTCAACTATGCTAAAAATAAATATTAGCTAGGACACTAATTTAATAGATGATTCGTCACAAACAATCATAGTTATAGCATGTGGTGGAAAATGTGGTAAGTAAAAATGTGAACGTCATGAAACACCAGTCAATAAGAACAGAAACAATCCACTTCTGGGAACATGAGTGAGCCCATGTGCAGGGTACTTAATCTCATATCTCACCTTCCTCTCTTTCATGTTTAGCTCTGAGTAAACAACACAGAGTCATCAGAATTTATTAACAAGCTGCAAGTCTAAATTGGGCAGGTACTGAGACTATTATAACCTCACTAGTCTATTAACACCCACATAAATGCCCTATTACTTGCTCAGTCCTGCTTTGTTGCAAGTGTCACCTCAGGGTGAGCATATCTTGGCCACGTACTTAGGATGCATCCTCATGGTCTATCCTGCCTCATGGCCACCTCCTTCTTCCCCCTCCTCTCTCCTTCTCGAAGTTCCTACCTGGGACCTCTCTACTTGATCTCAAGTCCCTTCTCTCTCCCTTGCGCAGTCGCATGTTCTAGCCTTTTATTACCTAATCAGAGATTATTGGGGAGCATTCTTTACATCACATTGGTCAATGCGCATGGATAATGCCCACGTCCAGGTTGATTTGGGGGGCACAGAACTCAGCATCTGAATACACAGCACACAAAAGAGACCCTAACTGCCCCCCTTTTAGTCCAATAAAAGGTTCTTCCTCTTACACTTAGTAAACTATATACAATAAGGACGATTATGGAAACCATCATGTAAGAGTTGCAGTCACAATGTCCAATCCATTTGCATTTGGAAGCTTAGGAGAAAGTTCTTTTATCTTGGTGAGTTTAGAGTTCTATACCTAAAGAATTTTGTCATAACTTGGAAAACCAATCTAAAAACATCTCCTTATACCTAAAAACAATTTTAAAACCTTAAATAACTTAATCTTTTATTGTGAGACTATGACTCTCTAGTCTTCAACCCCATCAGAGACCTGAGAAGGAATATATATTACCTGAGTAAGCAGGAAGTGCAGGCAAGAAGCTTCCAAAACTATAGAAATGACATAGACAGCTGGATGTCTGGACAGACTCCGCAAGAAGCTTCCAAAACTATAGAAATGACATAGACAACTGGATGTCTGGACAGACTGCTCAAATTTTCCTATAGCATTGGAGCATCTATCTTCAGCCTTCTAGCCCAGAAAATCTGACAGATACTTTTGTGAAGCAGGGATTATGAAGGACTGTCTACCTTGTCATTGCAAAGCTCAGCTGTTGTCTTCCCTGATTCTTTTTTGTCCAATTTGGACAGCATTTTCTCTGCAGTTGAGACAAGGACAGTTTCTCTCCTAATTGTTAGCTTGCTACATATGATGCAAGTGCCATATGGAGGTTCTTTGATGCTCATCATCTTACTTGAGTTAGAATGGAGTTGCTGCCAGGAGCAGACTTGTCTCACTGTCCAAAAAGACCTTTTACAATAAAACATCTTTAAATGCTGTATTCTGTAGATTTCTAAGGTTTTTGAAGACCATCTATCTATCTATCTATCTATCTATCTATCTATCTATCTATCTATTGCATATCTGAATAGCAAACATTACTTGTTTCTAACTATTTACTATCTCTTCAACCTAGAAAACATATTTTTATAATTAACTAACTAGTATCTAACATGACCATAAGCTTGACTGACTACTAATTTGTACTAATTAATTATCCTAAACAGTTTGAAATAGCATCTTTCAAGTGTACTAGAACTTAACATGGTATTTTTAAGAATTACATAGCTATGATACCCTAACCATGAGCTGAAACATATATATATATATATATATATATATATATATATATATATATAATACTATAACAAAATATAAGCTTAATCTGTATCAATATACAAAATCCATCATGAGTGTAAAATATCTGGTTTGTTAATGTTCTTTGGTCTAGAAGTAGATTCAATAATCTACCCTTTTATCCTATTATTTCTATAAAAATATAACTTTAAACTGTATCAGTATATGAAGTCTATATCAAATGAAAAATACTTGGTTTGTTAATATCTTTTGGTCTAGAAATTGTTTCAGTAACCTACCTTTTTCTTATTCCTATACCCATTTTTCCATCATTTCCCCCCTTCCCCCCTCCCTACATAGGAAAAAGAAAAGGATAGAGGAAAGAAGATGAAATAAAGAAATCTCTGAGTCTAACCTCTTATACCTTGTTTCCTCCTCATCAAGAACATTTAGTAATTTGCAACCCACTTCCTCTGCCCCACCTGGGAATCCATCCCATATACAAACCTAGATGCTATTGTGGATGCCAACAAGTGCTTGGTGAAAGGAGCCTGTGACTGGGGTCTCCTGAGAGGCTCTGTCAGAGCCTGACAAATATAGAGGCGGATGCTCACAGCCAGCCATTGGACTGAGCGCAGGATCCCTGATGGAGGTGTTGGAGAAGGGACTGAAAGAGCTGAGGGGGTTTGCATCCCCATGGAGGGACCAACAGTGTCAACAGGCTAGACCCCCCGGAGCTCCCAGGGACTGGACCACCAACCAAAGAGTAAGCACAGTGGGACCCATGGCTCTGATCACATATGTGTCCGAGGATGGCCTTGTAGGACATCAGTGGGAGGAGAGGCTCTTGGGCCAGAGAGTGTTCTATTCCCCAATGTAAGGGAATGCTAGAGTGTGAAGATGGGGGTAGGTGGGTGGGGGAGCACCCTCATAGAGGCATGGTGAGTGAGGGATGGGATAGGGGATTTCTGAAGGGGAGATCTGGAAAGGGGAAAACATTTGAAATGTAAATCAAGAAAGTATCCAATAATAAAAAAAGACAAAGAAGAAAAAAAAAAAAAGTCCACCCAATCTTTTGCTTCCTACTGATTTTAGGGCATAGTTTCCTTTTGAAAGCACGATAAAATTGGGATATTGGCCAGTCTTAAGAATGTTAGCTGTAACATTTGCTGTCCAGTGTCTGTGTGCTCTGCAAGTACAGGGCTCAAATGAAGTCCTGAGTAGGACAGTCTGAAAGGCTAGGCCAGTTGGGGTCAGCAGCTTTCTCTGAAGCTGTCCTGGAAACAAGTTTTAATGAAATAGCCAAAGAAAGGCAGTCAGAGGCTGAGTCAAGCAGGGTTCTGAAATGTGCCTCAGTGTCTCGGCATCCTTCGTCAGCATCCTTGAGGATGAATCTTGTCAAGGCCATCTCATTTCCATTGGTGCAAACATAGAAACTCTCACAAGTAATAGACATTTCTGTAATAACATGTGTAAGGAGTGTGAAGTTGCACAGATGAGTTAGAGAGGATTCTCTGATCTCTCAGGGCAGTGAGAGACCCCTGACTTTATAAGTTAGTTTGGGTTGTTATAACTGTAATAAAAAAATTTCATTTATGTCATATGACATAAATTGGCGATTCCTGAGGATTTTGTAGCCAAGAAGATTTATTAATTATGTATACCTGAAGTTGTGTAGGACCGAGAGACAGTCTTAGAGTTATGTCCATGTAAATGGACCAGCAACACAAATTACCTACTTTGATTTTTTTTTTCTTCTTGTCTGCAGCCAAGATCTTCAGGAGGTCTCCCCCTGTCAAATGTGATTTTTTTTTCAATTTGGATGGAATCCACAGTCTTTTCTCTCCTGTTGAAATAAAGGCAAAATCTCTTCCCCAACACAACATATTTCCTGCCCTCCTTTCTATGCTTATCATATATGTATAGACTTACCTAGTTCATCAATCCCATCTAAATCCTGGTGTCTTCCAGCAGTTGTGCTATCTGTCTCATTGATATTCAAAACTTTTAAAGTGAATAAAGCATTATTTAATCTATCTGTGGAAGATTTTGTATCTCCCTTCTGCTTTTCTTTCTTTCTCCTCCCCCCCCCATGGTGCTTAGAGTTACATTTAAAAAAATGATTATATATTGGAAAATAAACATTTGTAGAAATAGTGAAGCATAATGAGCTCCCAAATCACTCTCATTACTCAATTTCAACCCATTAAATTTTAGCTTTAGTTTCATTAATAGGCAGTGGTTTGTAATTCCCTCTTCCACCTTCCAGTGTCCTGGATTATTCTGAATCAAATTCCAAATGAGACATTTCATTCTTTCTTTTTTTTCTGTGTATTAATCTGTCTATCTGCCTATCAATCATCTATCTACCTTCTTTATTTTCCATTTTTTAATAGATACATTCTTTATTTACATGTCATATGATATCTCCTTTCCCAGTTTCCCCTCTGAAAAAAAGAAAAAAATTAAATTAAATTAAACAAACAAACAAACAAACAAAAATCCCTGTTCCCTCCCCTTATCCCCCTGCTCACCAACCCACCTTCTCCCACTTCCTGGCCCTGGCATTCCCCTACACTGGGGAATAGAACATTCACAGGGCCAAGGGCCTCTCCTCCCATTGATGACTGACTAGGCCATCCTCTGCTATACATATGTTGCTGGAGCCATGAGTCCCACCATATGTACTCTTTGGTTGGTGGTTTAGTCCCTGGGAGCTCTGAGGGTACTAGTTAGTTCATACTGTTGTTCATCCTAAGGGGCTGCAAACCCTTCAGCTCTTAGGTCCTTTCTCTAGGTCCTTCATTGGGGACCCTATACTCAGTCCAATGGATGGCTGTGAGCCTCTACTTCTGTATTAGTCTGGTACTGTCAGAGCCTCTCAGGAGACAGCTATATCAGGCCCCTGTCAGCCAGCACTTTTGTTTTTCTAAAGCATTTTCTTTAAAGTTCTGTTAGAACTCTCTACAATTGCTTGACCTGTATGATTGTAAGCTATATCTGTAACAGGTTTTATGTCATAATGTTTTAAAATTATTACATTCTAATGGATATATATATATATTGAAGCACCACCAGCTTCAATCTGCAATGTCATCTCCAAGAAAGCTGCCATCTCTATTAAATGTGCAATCTCAGACTCACCCTTTTCAGAATTTAAGGCAAAAGCATATTGGAATTCTGAACAGGTATTAATAATAGTGTACCAACATATACACATTTCTTAATTCTTTAAAGTCTATAAAATACATAATCTATAATATGACATTGCTGTAAGGTGGCAGCACACATGTTTGTGCTCTTAATTTAATATGTTGATTGTATCTCTGTGGGTTGCCATTCTAATTCCTCAAGCCTTTGTGAATTTTTTTTTCCATCTAGAAATACCTTTTCTACTGTGGCTGTAGACTCCAGATCTTT
>JADRCC010574347.1:0-18903 GCA_019843855.1 Hylomyscus alleni | reverse complement strand
GCTTTGTCAGTTAGAGAAAAACAGCATGAAAATCCGGGATGTTCTTCATGGTTCCAAAATGGTGCCCTGGGTTCTGGTGGTCAATATAGTTATGCCATATCCTCCAGCTCCAGCCTGGTGCTGCAGAGGCCTGCAGAGCTGGGGAGCCACACATTCGCTCTATCCAGGGTTGGGCTGATGACTGGTGTGATGAGTCAGACACTGCAAGGGCATCTGGGACTAGAAGCACATTGGTGCAGTGAAGGGTCAGTGCTGATCACATGGACGGTAAGCCTGCATTGTTTCTGTGAGGCTGACAGAGCACCATGGGGTCAGAGCACCCTGTCACCAGAGGAAGCCACAAGGGATGAAGGCCCAGCCAGATATCAGATGTGCTTTCAATGGATTTATAGGGCTGGAGAAATGGCTCAACTGATCCCCACACCCACATGTCTGTTACCTCAAAAATGCCTTTAAGTCCAGGTCCAAGGGATCTGATGCCCCCATTAACCTTGGAAGGTATCTGCATTTACATAGCCATATCCCCTCCCCATACATACATATGCATAATTAAAAATAAAAATAAACTTTAAATAGATTTATATCTTGTCAATACAAAAACAGTGTCTTAGTCTATTCAGGGCACTATGACAACATTTCATAAACTTATTGGCTTATAAATAACTGAAAAGTATTTCTCTCTGTTCTGGAGATGGGGAGTTGAAAAAAATCAAGGCACTGGCTGCCCATGTGTCTGCTGAGGCCTGAGTTCTTCTTGTTCACAGAGGGCATTGTCTCATCCTACACAGTAGACAGATATACACACTTTCTTTGATCCCTTACTTATGAGTGTTTCCCTAGTGACCCAGTCACCTCCCCAAGCCCCACCCTCCAACACTGTCATCTGTGGGTTTGGAGCATACAGTTTGGATTGCAGCAAGTGAGACAGTTCAGTCTACAGAGATACACTTGCAGCCCTTTGCAAGGACCAACTCCAGGGCTCCTGTTCCACGCTTCTGTAGCTCAGGGTCCACGCTGCCCCTGGCCGTATGTCTCAGACAATCCAATAAAATCCATGCATCTTTTAAAGAACAGAGCAAAGATTTTTAAATACTGGTGTAAATGTTCAGAAATATAGCCTTTGTGACAGCAGGAAGGTCATGAATATTCAGCTTACGTAGAGCTCAAGCAGTTAGGCAGCTGTGTGTTTTGAGGTAGGGGGTGTCACCTGCTGGCTGAGGGGATCAGGCTGTGTATCATTTTGAAACCAGATTTCCCTGGGGACATCAGAGACATGATATGAAAATGTGGAGATGTGGTCCCACAGGCAGTCCTGTTTGTTTCCTTGAACTTGGAACTTTGCTGTATCATTCTACTCTTGGCTACAGTCATATATCAAAGCTAGTCTCGTTCTCTCTCTCTCTCTCTCCCTCTCCCTCTCCCCCACCATGTGTGTGTAGGGGGGTATGTGTATACTTACATACTCCTGCATGTGTGTGTGGAGACAAGGTGCTAACTTTGGCATCATTCCTAGGGCACTATCCACTGTGTTTTTCTAGACAGTGTCCTGCCAGTAAGGTTATTTGATCAGCAAGCTCCAGGTATCTGCTGGTCTCTGTCTCTCTCTGCCAGTCTCTTTCTGTCTTTGCTTCCTCAGTACTGGGATTAGAAGGATTCATCACCACAGCTGACTTTTGTTTAGTGGCTTCTGGGGCTCAAAAATCAGCTCCTCATTTTTTGAATGACAAATATTTTATTTACTGTGCTGTGTACCCAATCACACACACCAACTCAACTCTTTACTTGAGAAGTTCCTGACTTTGCAGAGACATACATACATACATACATACATACATACATACATACACACACACACACACACACACACACACACACATACATACATACATACATAGAGCTCTCTAGGTTTTGGTTATGGAGACAGAGACTTCCTCAGTCTTGAGTGAAGTATTTTTTTCTTTTCAGTCTTAAAAGGTAGATGCAACTTGCAGATAAGGCAAGTCTGAGTCTTGACTGTGGTGTGCTGCTATTTGTTGGAACCCAGTCGTTCTGTGTTGAATTCTCATGAGAATCAACTGATTGCTCTTGGAGAATCACCAAATACAAATTGAGATGCTAGTGGGAAGATGCCCCTTAGGAGACTATGTTCAGGCCTGGGCCCCTGTGACTTCCAAAGGAGGCCCCACATGGGCCAGGGGCCCATGACTTCTGAAGGACACTCTATATTGGCCAGAATGTCTGTGACTTCTCAGGGAAGGCATATTTAGTAGCTTTAGTGGATTCTCCCAAGTTACATGGACTAAGCCAGCTTTAAATATTCTCACATGCCATCTACATATATTATAAATCCTATTATTTCTATTGTTTATAGCCCATGTTGGCTTACATGCCTGCAAGCTACACAGAGCCCTTGCTGGCCCAAATACCCCTTATTTTTAATTCATTACCTATGGTCATGATGAATCAAGCAGAATGTGAGTAAACAGAGTCGGTTGTTCTGCAGCAATACAGCAACAACAACAACAACAACAGCAACAGCAACAACAACTTCATTTTCTTCCTCTTTTTCCTTCTCCTCTTCTTCCTTCTCCTCCTCCTCCTCCTCCTTCCACCTCCTCCGTCCTCCATTTCCTCCTCTTTCCTCCTCCTCTTCCTCTTCTTCTTTTGTGAACAAATCACCTGGGGTTAGGAGAACCATTCTGGATTGGCAGTGAGGAGTACTTTGCCTCCTCCCCTGGGAGCAGAACAACCAATTGAACTTATTAAAACCAGGCCACCATTAAAGATCTCCGGAGGCTGTTCTAAGGGCATGCATGCAAGATTACTTACTCAAGAAAATCTAAATTTCAGCGAGAACACCAGGAGTTTGTGATTTTTGAGCTGTTCTGTCCACTGACCCTCCATGGCTCAAGTGGAGTGCTCTGCTGTTCTGAGCAGGCATGGGCAAGAGCATGAGGGTGCCTTGCAATCCAGCTTCTACCTCAGGGCTCTATTTTTTCCCAGGTAAGAAAGGAAACTGGTTTTCTCACAACCCTCAGGTCTGAAGCAAGGCTGAGAGACCTATGCTATGCTGCCTTCTGCCACCTCCATGGTGGAAGTACTACCCTGGACTGAAAAATTTTGGCTTTGGCTGTTGCCATACCAGCTCAGTGGTAGGATGGAAGTTCCAAGATAGAGACAGTCCAAGAAGATGAGTGGCCACCATCCCCACCCAGCACTCCGCTAAACCAGCACCACCATCCATACCTAGCACTCTATTCACAAGTAGATGAGTCTAGGGAAGGGGACTGTGTGATATTCTCTGCATATCCAGCAGCAACTCCAGGACAGCTGTGCTCTAGAGTCAGGCTGTAAGACCACAGAGCTCAGATCTCTGCTTTCTGACTGTAGTTGAAATATGACCAGCCACCTAAGCCCCTGCACTGCCTTCCCTGCAATGACAGTTATAAGGGTTGCCCTTATTTGAACTGGAGTGCAGAGCAGTTCAAGCCAGCTCCATAACAGCAGGGGAAACAGAGCAGTTAGCTCAGGAGATGCTGTAAGCAAGCCTCAGAGGCAACCCTCTGCAAAAACAAAAAATAAACAAACAAAATTAACAACAATAAAACAAAACAAACAAACAAAAAAAAAACCCCAGATATAATCAGACTAGACTGTGGGGCACTGTGTGTCTAATAGCAGTGCAGAAAATGACACAGTCAATAGTGCTTAGTAGAGTGCACAGTGAGAGTGGTACCAGTAGGTCAGGGCAAGATGAGATGTGACAGGAAAATGATCCAAAGGGACTGATTTCAGAAGACCCTGTAGGGACACATGTCTGAGGAGGAGACCAAGGAATGATGTCACAGACTGCACTCTGGAGAGAAGGAACTTCACTGAAATATCCATCCAGGACACCAAACAAGTGAGCCAACAAACTAGTATTTGGTGAGATAGGAGAAATAAGTGTTATTGCTGCCTAGGGTAACCAAGGCATATCATCTAAAATATCCGGGTTTCAGGAGCAACCTGAATTATCAAGACACAGGAAATTGTGGCATATAAAACCAAGCAGCTAGAAATGGCTTTAGAAGAAACCTGACATTGGACTTACCAATGAATAATGTCAATGGTGTGCTGTTAATTTGCACAAAGAACTAAAAAAAGGAAGGGTCTTAACAATGTGTAATCCACAAAGTGATATCACATAGGAAAGAGATGAAAATTTTGAGTTTGAAAGGCACAAAAAGAATAAGAGAAACAAAGACTGGAGGTACTTAAAAATATATTTAAGTTGGCAGGAGGCAGTACCAGAAAACCTGATGATAGATCAATAGAGATTCAGGATCTGAAGGGAGAAAATAGAGTGAAGGAAAATGAGCAGAGCTTTGGAGAAATGGGAGGCACCATTAAGTATGCCAATGCTACACTTAGTGGGGATAGCAGAGTGAGAAAAGAGAAATGCAGGAAAGGCATTTGAACAATAACAGCTGATAGCTTCCTGCATTCAATGAAATGTGTTAATCTCTACACGCAAGAGGGCAAAAGTTCTGGCCACTCAAGTCTGACATCATCAGCTTGATTTCTGGGAGCCATGGTAGAAGATGAGAGTCTACTCCCTAAAGTTATCCTCTGACCTTTGGAGTCTATCTCTGTCTTTCTGTCTCTCTGTCTCTGTCTCTGTCTCTCTCTCCTCTTTCACACACATAGACACATCATCTACACATTATAATAAATAAATTTTTAATTAAAAAGTTTATACCTCCTCAAATAAATCATGAAAGAAAAAAATGAAGACCACATCCAGATAGGGTATGGTTAAAATAGTCAAAATACTGAAAGCTGAAACTGAGAGAACACCTTGAAAGTGTTTACTAAAGACATATATCACAAGTGAATAAAAATACAGGTGACACATTACTTCTTCTCTGAAACAATGGCAGCCAGAGGCAGTGGGAGATCGCCTTCAAAGGGAAGGGAAACAACAGAAGAGAAAGCAAGCAAACACAAACAATAACAGCCAAAACCTCGCAGTCTGCCAGACAGAAATCCACACAGCTACAGCCATCCAACACTTCCCAAAGGCATCAAAAATAAATGCTAGAGAATAGATGGCATCTTCCAGAAACCCAGAAGAAGAACAACAACAAATCTCTATTTATGCCCTTCTACAAAAGTCACTTCAAAGTGGACTTTAGTGTCAGACCAGAAACCTTGAAACCTCCAGAGGAAAACATATAAGAAAAGCACCTCAAGATAAAGGTGTAGGCAAGACCTTTATGGAAAAGACTTCAGGACTCAAAAAATACTTGCTCAGATTTACAAGTGGTATTTGCATGGAGTGGGGGGAGGCTACAGAAAAGAATAAAATATTAGCTATACATCTGATAGGGCATTAATAACTAAGTCATATAAAAACAGGAAAGTTAAACCTTACACAAAGAAAATAGTTTCATTAAAAACAACAGACAGCTCTTAAATATATGAAAATTGCTCAACATCTTGAGCCATCAGGGAAATGTAACATTGAGATTCTGTCTTATCCTGGTTAGATTATCTGACATGAGGAAAACAGTTAATGCTGGTGGGGATGATGGGCAGAAGGAATTCTCATAGACTGCCAGCAGGAGTGTAAACTAGCCCAACCACTGAGGACATCAGTATGGAGGCTCCTCACAATCTGTAAATAGAATCACCGTAAGTTCCAACTGAATTGCTATGGGGAAGATACTCTAAGGATCTCTGCAAGCCTGCTTAAGTAGCCACACATGCATATTTATTGTGGCATTATTCATAGCAGCCAAGTTGTAGGATCAGCTGAGATGTTCTTTGGTATCTTAGTGGATAAAGAAAATGTGGGATTAGACATAATAGAATTTTATGTCGTCATAAAGAAGAATGAAACTGGGCCAAGGAAATAGCTCAATGGTAGAGCGCTTGCCTAGCCTGTCTGAGAGTCTTGAGTCTTGGAGGGAAACAAGGAAGAATGAACTCATTTTAGGGAAAATGGATGGAACTGGAGACTATGCTATTAAGTGAAATAAGCTTGGTACTAAAAGGCAAATGTTGCATGTTTCTTCACATATGTGGACCCTAGATAATATGGGTGTTTATATGTGCATATGATATAAAAGATAGGGGGAGACTGGGAGGAGAACTGGGCTAGGAGGAGGGTAGGGGAGGACAGGAGAGAGTATTGCTGGACAGATGTGGCCAAGGCACATGATATTGTTGAGTGAGCTGTGACAATGAACCCACCATACTCATTTGTACAATGAATATGTGAAAGCAAAATGACAGTATTACCAGATAAACAGGATTTGTTGCTATCAAGCCCACATTATAATAAATGTACACAGTGTTGTTCAAATTAAATGTGAGTGATAAAGGACAGTCATTTGAATTCACAGATAGAGCATCACTAAAGGTAATTGTATAGGCAATCATAAGAGATAATGAGGTTATGTATCTTCCTTTTACTCTTAAGTGATTTAGAGTAAACAATATGCAAATAATTGTTTGTGGGCCTAAAGCACATAAAAATGCAATACATAATAACAGCAGGAAAATGGGGGGCAAGTGAATAGAACTATGTGGGAGTAGCATTTCTGTATCTCACTGTAATTAAGTGAGTGAATGTGGATGGATTAAATCGCACCAGTTACTAAAAACACAATACAAAAGATATAAATATATGTTACCTATTCTCACCACATAAAAATGAGAAGTAATGGGACATGTTAATTAATTTAATAATTTCACAGTGTATAGCATATCAAAACATTACATTGTATACATAAACATGTACAGTTTTTATTCATTAGTTATGAGCTTTATAACTTGCCAATTATGATGGAGAAAAGGAAATAGTAAAAGGAGACTAGGAGAACAAAAATAAATAAGACAAAAGAAGTAAAAGGCAAAATTATAGATGGAAATCATCTATTTCCACAGTAGCATCAAATATAAGCAAATTAAGCTATTCCGTCAAAATGTAGACTGTGAAACTGGGAGAAGACACAGATGCAATGATAGGAGTTACACATTGATCAAAAAATACAAAGAATTTGATAGCAAAAGAACTGGAAAAATATGCTGTGCAAATCGAAGCCATAAAAAAATACTGAATGCTCTATTCTTCTCTGCCAAATTAAACAAAAGTAAAGCTCTGTTGTTAGAGATAAAGAGGAACATTTTATAAAAATTGCAGTCAGAGAATGTGTAACAGTTTAAAACATATATGTATCTAATAACAGGGCCCCTAAATACACAAAGCAAAAAATGGAAACATTGAATTGAAAAATAGTTTAAGCAATAATAGTTGCAGATTCCAATATTTTCCTTAAGTAATGGGTAGAACAACTGAGCAGATGTGCAACAAAGACAGAAAATTTGCCTAAAACCACACTCCAGCCAGATCGAGCAGACATCTATAACTCTCGCTGTTTAATAGTAGCAGAGTGCATAGTTTTCTCAAGCACACATGGAACATTCCCTAGAATGGACCATATGCCAGGCCCCAAAATAAGCTTCAACAAGTTTCAAAGGATTTAACTCACATAAAGTATATTCCCACTCAGAGTGAAATTAGAACCAATAAAGAAGGAAATGTGGGGGATTAAAAATGTATGTAGACCGGTCTCCCTTGAAATAACCAGTGGATTAAAAAAAAAAATCAAAAGAGAAATTACCAAACACTTAAGAAGAACAAAGGTGAGAAGGCAGCATATAAATGAATGCAGGCAAAGTAGCTACCAGAGGGAAAGGAATCGACAAACAATGGACTGGAATGTTTGAAAAGGCTATTATGATGCCCCATATGTTGTACGGTACTTTAAGAAATAAGAGGAAAGCTCTCAAATCAGTTACTTATCCATAGTAAAGGGCCTTCTATGAAAGATTTTCAATATTGGGGAGCACCATGGTTCTGGTGAGGGCTGTGTTCTAGATTGTAGAGGAATGAATTCTGTATGTCCTCACATGGTGGGAGGGGCTGACTAGATCTCTGGGGTCTCTTGCATTAAAAGGGCAACTAATCACATCAGTGAGGAAGAGCCACCATGATTCTATGGTCCCACTTTCTAAAATGATCCCTTTGGTGGTTAGACTTTAACATACGAATTTTGAGAGACAATAAGAGTTCAGACCACAGTGGAAGGCCAAGTGGGAGAACTGCTTTGGAAAACAGTTTAGGAGTTGCACAAAAAGTTAAACACAGAGTTACTACATGACCCAGTAGTTTTTCATCTAGATACATATCCAAGATCATCTAAAATACACATTATACAAAGACTTGAACACAAATATTATAGCAGCGTTATTCATGGTAGTCAAGTGGATGCAATCCAAAAGTCTAGCAATGGATGCATGGCTACAGAACATTTTATATCAATAATATAGTTCTTATGCTATAAAAAGAAAAGATTACTTAGCATTTCAATAAGGGACCTTAAAGTCATGCCACTAACTGAAAGGATGGAAGGAGCCAGCACAGAAGACTACATATTGTATCACTTCATTTGGATGCTTCAGCAAGCTTATAGAGATACAGTATAGAGCGCTCAGTGGGTGCCTGGGGCTAGGCTGGAGTCTGGGGATGGGAGGGTGACTACTTAATAAAGGGTGGAGGAGGATGGAAATGTTCTAAGTTAGAGTGGTGGCAGAGGGACGTGAAGTATATGAGTGAGTATATGGAGTACTGTTGGCTTGTGCACTTGGGTCACTGGTATGCTGTAATAGTTCTGTATCAATAGAAGCTTGACGATGATACTACTGATGTTAAACTGACTTCAACCTGAGGTTTTCCAGTTCTGGTGGATGCAGGAGAATCTTTCTGAGTTTTAGACTCAATCTGGAGTGAGGCCCATCTGGGAAGAATAGCAATTAACTATGGGCCCCTTGGTCCCGATATTCTCTTACAGAGCTGTGCTTTCTTTTCATCTCACATGCAGATGTACACAGGCACACAGAGTCTGACATGGTCTAGAAACCACTTTCAATCCCCAACAGGACCATGTGCTTTGTGTTGTTTGTCTTCTAGCAAAGCAGAGAGGAACTAGGAAGCAGGAGCTATGCGTCCCTTGCTCAAAAATCCACCATTCCCCAAAGTGTAAACACAACTGTTTCTCTGGATCAAGAGGAAGGAGTTCAAGTGAGTGTGGGCTCACTGCCTCATGAAATCTGGGAGTGCTGCTGGGAAACACTGCATGATTTTTAAGAAGTGAGAAATCCTTCTTTGGGAATTGTATGAAAAAAAATTCTGGATTTATATTCAATATCCCACCAGTATTTTAAGGAGTTGTATGTGGACAAAATGGGAAAAAAATTCCTTGTACACTTAGTAATTTTTTGGTTAATATCCATCTGTTTACAGAGAAAGAAAGCCAAGGGGCTGGAAAGATGGGTCAGTCATCAAGAGCACTTGCTGCTCCTGCAGAAAACTGGGGTTCAGTTCCCAGCACCCATATTGAGTGACTCACCACTACCTGTAACTCCAATTCCATGAGACTTGATTCCATATTTCGGTTATAGAAGACATCTGCACATGGGGATACACGTACAGACACAGATGCATAAATAAAAAATTTTAAGAAAGGAAAGCCACGCTTCAGAAGCTTGGAGAAATGAGACAACTTAGTATGGGCCTACTATATTATATACATATTTCTTTACAGGTATACACTGACAAAAGGGAGAGCCTTCGGCATCCTCTGTTTTACTGGGCAATACAGATGTGTTCTAATCTAACAGGGAATGTTTATGTAGAGAATAGGAGACCATGCATCAAACTGAAGAAGAAGCTCATCTGCCCCCTCTACCTGTTGGAACCAAAACCAGCAGCCTCAAGAAGGAAGGCCATGACTTTTCTTTATCCACTGAAGCTTTTAAAGCTTTCTAGGGTCTGCCCTGCATTCCCTAGGAAATCAGTTTCTATTTTGCCTTTGGCATTGGAAGGAGATGTGAGTTCCAGGTATACCTTGGGAGCATATCTGTATGGTGCTAGGGATTGAAGGTAGACCCTTGTACATCCCAGGCAAGCTCTCTAGCACAAAGTTATACCCCTATCACTTGCATTTTTTTTCGAGACAAGGTTTTTCTGTGTCGCCCTGGCTGTCCTGGTACTCACTCTGTAGACCAGACTGGCCTTGAACTCAAAAATCCACCTGCCTCTGCCTCCCAAGTGCTGGGATTAAAGGCGTGCGCCACCACCGCCTGGCCAACCCTTGCATT
Organism: Hylomyscus alleni; assembly: GCA_019843855.1. Lineage (NCBI taxonomy): Eukaryota > Metazoa > Chordata > Mammalia > Rodentia > Muridae > Hylomyscus > Hylomyscus alleni. The sequence continues at coordinate 8,694 of JADRCC010574347.1, read as the reverse complement.
TTTGATAGAGTCTCACTGTGTACCCTAGGTTTGTCTCCAACTAACATTCCTCCTGCCTCTGCCTCAGAATTGCTAAGGTCATAGGGATGAGGAGTTGAATTTTTTCATAAAGGATATTCTGGGCTATTTATAATGGTCTATTGGCTTCTTAAGACAGGGACAATGGTCTTAAGACAATAGCACTCTCTGACTACAGAATGGGTCTGGGATTTGTGCTGGACTTAAGGCATGTGTTGCGTGTATATGGAGTGAGGATGTTTAGACTCTCCGATGAGCTAGAGAGAATTGTTCCACTTGTTTGGTTGTTGGAAGCTTTTGGCCCTGTGAAGTGAGGCTTGCAGCAGGAAGGATGGATGGTTCAGGCATTATCTAGAAAGCCAGTCCATTTCCTTGCAGGAACAGTCTGTCGATACGTTTTTGTCTGCTTGACAATGTGTGGGAAACATCCTTGAATTTTTTTTGTAACTGTGCATATAATTTCTTAGTATTTCACTTCCGGGCATTGATTAAAGCTTTTCTGTCTCTTTAGAGTCATTAAATAGAAAACCGTCTGCTGGAGGCGGATTGGTGGTGTTTCTAGAGACACGCTTAGAGAGGTAGGACTCTCTGTAACTTGCTGAGAAGTTTGTTCTGGTTTGTGGCAAATAGACATTAACAGACAGTGTTTGCTATGTGTTGGTTATATGCAGGCCCCACAGTAAATGCTGTACACAAATTACCTCACTTTGTCTTTCTACACTTGGGCCGAGACAGGCTGCTTTGATCCCTTCTCTGATGTAAAACCAAGGCTCACAACATTAAATAATATAGTTAGTGTCACTCATCACGTAATAAGAAAGACTAATACCACGTGGTCTGACCCAGATGAGGGTGTTACACCAAACCCAGACTCTTTACCTCCTTGAAGCATCTAACCATGTAGGCGTGGGCTCCCAGGGCACAGACACAATCCTAGAGTGTCAAAGCTGCTAATGTGTAGTTTGGTCCCTTCCAAGAATACTTGAGGCCCCACCCCCACCCCCAGCATGCCTGCGTTTGTTGTACTTCCATCCAGCAGGGAAGTGAAGAAGGCTTCTTTGGAAACTGTCTTCGATTGCTTTCTTTGTCCAACCCTTCTCTCAACAGGGCAGCATTTGCATAAAATTGTTTGGAGATGACAGAGGTATTTGCTGGTGAGCTGTCCTCCTGGTAGGCAGAGTGACTGTGTTGAAGATGTAAGGCTGGGAGGGAACTCTAGGCTCTTATGGTCTCCCTCCCTATTTGCCTACAAAGTCAAAAGGGAGCATCTAGGGTAATTTTCACTGCATAGATGAGAAACCTGAGAGGCAAGGATGAGAAGAAACTCAACGAGGTTCATCCAAGTTAGTCAACCAAAGTGGGCCAAGTACTATGCTCAGGGCTTCAGACACGTGATCCCAGGAAGTCCTCCCGACAGCCTAGGTCTGTTTTACCAGTGAGGGCACAGATGGTGTTTGCTGCTTCTCCTGTTGCTGTGAGCAAATGGCTCACAAAACAGCTGAAGAGAAAAGGGGTTTATTCTGGCTCAGGGAATGAGAAGACACAGTGTACCCTTTGAGTCCATGGTGAGAGGACTGGGACCCTCACACCTACAGCAGAAGGCACGGAGTGGACAGGAAGTGGAGTAGAAGCCTTCTGACTGGTGGGTGTGGATTTTGGCTACACAGGGAAGGCTGGCTGCAAAACCAACTTCTGAACCCTAGTGGTTTTGACAAATGGGGATGTTTTCCTCACATGGAGATTCTCTGATGAGTTGGATGGAAACATGACACCTATCCAAGGACACAATTTTGGGTGTTTCAGACTTCTCCTAGAAACAGCATACAAAGAGAACACAAAGGTCTTATATGAGAGATTTCCATGGTTCAGGTCTAAAAGTAAAACATCATTTCTACTACATTTAATTGGTGGGAACTCAATTACATGGTACCCCTTGACTGCAAGGGAAGATGGGAACTGCATTCTGGGTCATCAGTCTGGAAGAAAAGGGAAGGTGCTGCAGTGAGTTCATGGCAGTCTCTGTGACAGGACCATCATATAGTTTTCTGTAGTTGTTATATAGAGTCACTTGCTGCGTGAGAGTATGCAGTACCTGGTGATAAACTGCGTACATCACAATGGTCCCCAAAGACTGTGTCACCTGGTGTGTCACAGCAGCCTTATTTCATAGAAGCATACACTATGATACTAGCAACACCACCAAACATACCTCGTTTAGAGAAGAATGATTCATTTTAATATTATGTATATGAGTGTTTTATCTGTATGTCTGTGCACTGAGGCATGCAGTGTCTGCAGAGACCACAAGAGGGCATCAGATCCTTCGTAAGTAGAATATCAGATGGTTATGAGCCATCCTGTGGGCGCTGGGAATAAGTGAACCTGCATCCTCCGGAAGAGCAGCCAGTGTTCAGCACACACTGAGCCATCTCTCCAGCTCCATGTCAACACCTTTTGTATGCACTTATTACAGCATCTTTCTGTCATTAAGCCACATACAAGGCCATCTGAATGCCATACTTAGGCTAAGATACAAGGCTGCAAGTGGCAGAGCCAGGAGTAGACTCTGAGTCTGGATTATTTGTACTGCCTCTCGCATGCCTCTGAGGGCCAAGCCAAGTTCTGTGCCTCTGGACACTACAGATGCTCTGTGTGACAAGTGGTGTTGGTCACAGCAACTTATGGGTTGCCCTATGGGTGGCTACACACCCGGCCCACTGCCAGGATATCTAAGCTCTGGGTCTGAGAAGAGCTCATTTTGGAAGCAGCTGACTCAGGGTCAGACCTGTCAAACTCCTGTCTTGTGTGGTGACCAGGGCCTCTTCCGGGAGGAATAGGTAACTGAGACACTGTGATGCTCCCTGGGCGGGAGTGAGGGGGCTCTCATTAGCATTCTGAAGGCTGAAGAGTTTGCTGTTAAAATCTGCTCTTTAAAAGCTTTAAGAAACAACTCACATTAGCACACACTCTGCTGAGTGTCTCTCTTAGTTGAAGTTTCTGTGAATATGGAGTCAACAACTTCCCATACTTGTTGAGTAGCAAAAGGGGAAACACTGGAAGAGTGTTTTCCCTTGAGGGGCATGTCCAGAAGTCTGTTTTTAGCAGTGTTAGCAATGTGGCTAAATATGAAACTGAATATGAGTGTGGACTATTTGTCATGCTTTATAGAGGGCAGTATATTCCCCCCACCTCTTTCTCTCTCCCTCCCCCCGTCTCTGTGTGTGTGTGTGTGTCTTTCTCTCTGTCTCTCCCTGTCTGTCTGTCCATCTGTCCATCTGTCTGTCTCCTTACTTTCCCTGTCTCCTTACTTGTCCATTCTAGGAACGTGGAGACATCAAATCTCCCTCCCTCTCTCCTGTGGCACTCTTCAGGAAAGCTTAGATATGTGAACATAAGAGGTCTGAGCATGTGATCTCTTCATTTAGGAATACAAGGTCCATTTATCTTCTCTGCTGACTGGGAGGGTACTTCCAAGCATGGGGTTTCTGTGTGTGTAGTTCCTCTAGAGTCCACGTCTTGGTACGCTGTGCCAGCTTTGTCTGTGCTGTGCCAAGCTCTGCACTTGATCCCATGTCCTCTGACATGGGTAAAAAGTGGCCTTGCAGGTAGAGTTCAGTTCTAAGAATTCTTCTTGGGAGCTGTAAACAGTGTCTACCCATTTCTCAGAAGGTCTCAATGACAAACTAAAGTTCCATTCCTCTTAAGTTTACCTTGGAAAACCAATGAGTTTATTGGACTCACTCACAGAAAGCATGGGTAAGGAGAATCGTGAGCGACCATAATGCATCCCCATTCAATATTGACGGAGCCCCCCCTCCCTTAGCCTCCTGTTAGTCTTCCCCAGCCACATCTCAAGCTCCTTTCTGAGACCCCAGGACATGTATAATTAGGGCCACAGTGCATACGAATGTCAGGGAGCCGAGGCTGGAGTGTCAGAGACTGTCCAGTGTCCCTCCCTTATTCTGTGAAGGAATATCAACAGTTATGGGCCTGTAAGTGATTGATGCTTGTGTGCCCAGCTGATCTGATGACAATAGCAGCTGTTTTGCTTAGCGAATGGCCTGCTACCTTTGTGACAAGCTCCAAGAGTCACAACTTGTTTGATGGTGATTAAGTGGATTTGGAGAGGTTTTCCAGGTCCAGATGCATGAGATATAGTAATAAATAACATCTGTTGTCATCAAAAAGTGGCAAAGTACAAATCACAGATGACTTTCAATAATCAGAGCTGGCTTTTGGGGCTCAGAGAGGAGACCATTTCCCTATGTGCCTAAAGTATCTGCAATATTCCCCCATATATATAGAGAGAACAGTAAAGGGTTCCCTGGAGCCTGGAGCCAACGTAGGTGAAGGTCTTCTTGCTTAATGGCGCCCCTGAGGCTTATTGGTCAGCATGTTCAATGATAAGGAAGGAGAGACATTGCTGAGCCTTGAATCTGTGTGATTCAGGGAGGGAATGCAGGACAACAATAAAACTCAAGTCAGATCATGGGAATTGAGGCATGGCTTCCTTCCTTCCTTCCTTCCTTCCTTCCTTCCTTCCTTCCTTCCTTCCTTCCTTCCTTCCTTCCTTCCTTCCTTCCTTCCTTCCTTCTCTTCTTTCCTCTCCCCTCTATTTTTCTCCATTCCCTCCTACCATAAACCTGTTGATTTAGTTCGCAGACATTTAGACAGTACTCTACATGTCTGATTTCATGCCAAGTGACCAGAATGACACACAGGGAAAGTGTAATCCTATATAAAGCTCCATTCAGTATGGGAGTAAAGCCATGGATAGATAGGTGGGATGTGTTGAGTGTTGGCAGATGGCCAGGCAGGTGGGAAGGGGAGTGTCACTTGCAGCTGAGCAGATCCATGTGTGTCAGTTTGGGGACACTTTCCTGAAGAAAGAATATATGAATTGAAATACCAAAAGATGTTTTGACTCTCAACTACAAAACGTTATGCAAACCTTATGCAAAGGATTAGGAGCTTCCAACAGAACGACCCATGTGCATTAAGTGTGGACAGTGGGAAGCAGTGATGGTTTACGGTTTGTATCTACATCAGCCCAGTGGAGAGGTTTTTTTCCCTTCTCCCCTTGAAAGGGTATCTTGCTCACTTTGTGGTGCTCATTGTAGGGGAAGAGGTATGTTCTGTTTATGATGGATAAGGAGTGGGACTCTACTCGCCATTGTTTCCCTCCCCGCCTTTTATTTTGAACACACAACAGGAAGTGGAAAAGAAAATACCATCCATTCATTTTTCTGTCTATGGGTCAGCCTGAGGTTTGCAGGCTGCTCTTACCGCCGCTAGGATATAGCTTCCGAAACAGCGGAAGGAGGGCTAAGACATGATATTCTGAGCTGGTGTCCACCCCTCTGGAAGGCTGCTCAACTCTCAAGCTCTTTCTAGGGTTTCTCTTCCTGGGATAATGAGTGCACAGAAGTCAATCAAATATAGGATGGACTGAGGTAGCATTTGGCAGGACACAATCACAGAGGTGGCACAGGGCTATAGCTGGATACTGGAGACCCTACTGAGCCCAGCGGACAGTGAGATGGACCTATTCTTACGGAATAGGGGTGGTACTGAAGGAGGAGCCAGGGTAGTGGGGCATCTCTCAAGTGAAAGCAGATGCTTGCTATGTGAGAAGAAATTATTTTAGTATTTTAAGAACCGGTATTGCTGGAGCGGCACATACCAAGGAAATGACAACCCTGAAACAAACAGTTGAGAATTTATGAGCCATGTTTTGATTATTTAGAGCCCAATCAAAAATCTTTCTGTAGCTTCTGTTTGTGAACAGGAAAGATTTTAGCTGCAAGGCTTGGAGCCTTACAGATGTTGGGCTCTGAACAAGTGGGTTTCCAACCATTCAACCATAGCTTAAGCCAGTTCTCAAGCTGTTTGATTTCAGAACCATTTTACACTCTTTAAATTAACAGTGGCCTAAAGGAAATGTTTTCTAATATAGGTTCTGGGCCAGTGAGCTGCTGAGAGGGCAAAGGCGTTTGCTGCATAAGCTCAGAGAGCTGAGTTTGAGCCCCAGGACTCATGTAAAGGTAGAAGGAGAGAGCCAGCCCCACAGAGTCATCCTCTGATGTCCGTACACATGCCATCACATAGTTCTATGGTCCCGCAGTCACAGAAACACAACAATAATAACATAAACTTTTTAAAAAAAGGGTTCTAAAGGGTAAGTTACACCTATAAGTATTTACCAGAATAGAAATTTAAGCTGAGGATGTTTCAAACACAGTTATTATTTATTTAATAATGACCATAATCAGCACAATTATATAACCAACACAAGTAAGACTGCCTTATGTACAGGAAGTTGCAGAGTTCTGGTCTCTTTGAGCTGCTGTATCGTAGAGAGCCATATAAACAACTCTAGCTTACTGCTGAGATTGGGAAGGTCAAGGTCAAGGCACTGGCAGACCAAGGCTCTAGGGATGAGTCACATCCTGGTTCATGCACAGGTATCTTCCTCCTGTGTCCTCACACGGTGGTGGGGTGGAAGAGTTCTCTAGGTTCCTTTAGGAAGGACATTAACCTTGTTCTTGAAGGTCTGCTCTCCTCCCATTGGACAAGGAGTTACAAGTTGGATATATGGACTTGGAAGCGGGAAGGGAGTGAGGTACAGCAACAACAACAAAAACCATTTTACTGAGAAGAACAGCATTACATAATGTTTTGATAAGTCTCTTTGGCACCTGGTGCGATGACACAAAGCTGGAATGTCATATCTGCCGAGGCCTTCAGTCAGCTGTGCTATGTTGGATGAGCTGTTGTGGATGGAGTACATGAATCATGTTCTTTACAATGGCATGGAAACTCAGAATGGAGACGCATTTTACAGCATCTTCAGATAACCGTAGATATTCTTATTTGATAATGCACTTGAAGCAGTCAATTCATGGATTCTAGAGACTGGTTGTGATATAGAACCCATTTACTATAGTGGATAATATGCACTCTGCTGCATATAAGGTCTCCAGTCCAAGAGGCTAGAAAGATGGCTGAATGTTTAGGAACACTTACTGTTCTTGCAGAGAACCTGAGTTCAGTTCCCCAGTTCTTTTTTGTTTGTTTGTTTTGTTTTTGTCTTTGTTTTTTCGAGACAGGGTTTCTCTGTATAGCCCTGGCTATCCTGGAACTCACTCTGTAGACCAAACTGGCCTCGAACTCAGAAATCCACCTTCCTCTGCCTCCTAAGTGCTGGGATTACAGGCATGTGCCACCACTGCTGGGCCAGTTCCCCAGCTCTAAGCAGCTACACTGTGCAGCTCACAACTGCCCGTAATTCTAGCCCAGGAGATTCAATGTCCTCTTCTGGCCCCTGAGGGCACCTGGACATGTATGCATGCACACACAAATACACGTGGATAAAAGAAAAGTAAATCTCTGAAGTTCACAGGTCCATTCTGTACTCTGACTCTTGCATCTTTTACCCAGGTACACTTTTGAAATAAGGTGCATTGGTTCTTTGGGAAAGTAGGTTCCTGAGTGGCCTTCTGGGTGTAACTGTTCTGTCACACAGAACACTAATGCCCTGCACACACATCCCTACCCACAGGACTGGGCATCTGGCATTGTTCTCTGGTCCTCATGGTGGTGGAGGCAAGTTTTAAAATTTTCCATTTTCTCCCCTTTAAGAGTTTGAATTTTTGTCTTTGAGGAAAAGTATCAGTTACTTTCTTTGAGGTGACAAACCTTTGAAATAAGCAGCCAAATTCGCAAGGCTTTTTTTTTTTTCTGTTAGTTGTTCTTCCAGTGGGGTTCCATGAAAAAGTGGCCACTTCAGGTTGACACTCAAATAGCCATACAGGATATTTTCCCTTGAGATAACTTAAGCATACAGGAGAATGCTGTGCGGGTCTGGGAGTATGTACAGACTTGATTGGTGGAGCAAACAGGAATAAATTCACACAGGGGTTTGTGGGCTTGGCTTCTTATTCCACACTGCCTAGGAACTTCAGAGGGCAAATGGCTTTTTGTGGGCTTTAACTAAAGGCTTGCCTAGAGTACCTACCTTCAGACTCAATCCCCAAACCTCCGACCACATCTTTACTGCTGAGAGCAGAGCTCAGTGTCCCCTGGGTGCATCTCCCAGGGTCCTCCCAGCTGCTGGGACCTGACTCCTGTTTACTTGGCTTTTCCTTGCTCTGACTCCACCATACCCGCTGTCCCTGTGTGTGTTTGTGCCCTCCCTCTCTCCCTTCCTGGACAGAACTTCCAGGCTTTTCTTGGCACAATTCTGTCTGTCCTTGCACTTCCTGTCCCCAACTGTTGGCAGATAACTTGCTTTGATTTTATTGTCTCTGGCCTACAGGATCTGTCATTTGGAACCAAGTCCCCTGGAACCTCAGGGGCCACTTCTCTCGCCTCCTCCTTTTGCTCCCTCCTGCCATGTGTTTTCCTTGGTCTTTCCTGCCAGAACACAAAGCTCTACACTGTCTGGCCAGCTCAGCTCAGGCCTGCCCTTCATTCTGAGTTCTGATGCTCTCCTGAGAAGAAATTCTTCTGTTTCTTCAGGTGTGACGTATGCTGTCAGCTGGGTGCATAGAATTGCCCAAGGTCATGGTTCCCTCTCCAGGGTCACCTGGGGCCTTGGAAATCAATCACTTGCTTCTTAAAGAAAGGCTAGGCTAAGTCTTGAACTCTCTGCCTCCCCTCCCCCTCCTCTTCCCC
>JADRCC010574346.1:1451-18592 GCA_019843855.1 Hylomyscus alleni | reverse complement strand
GCAGCCAGACATGCCACCAGGCTTGCTGTCACTGATGGGGTGTCAAGATCACATAAGTGCAACAGACAAAAGACATCTTCATTCTCCACTTCTGAAGCACAGCTATCAAAATGCAATCTTCCTGTCACCTGGTAGACTTATTGTCCATTCGGGATATATTAGCTTTTAAGGTGATTTTAAACTGCAGCTGGCTACACCTCTCTAGTTGCCTTTTAAGGTACCTGGATGAAGACTGTCAGGTCCATATGGGGGTTGACACAGGAAGATAACAAGGCCGCAGTTCAACCATTGCTCAGAAGGTTTTCAGAAGGTGTGCAAGGCAAGCCACTGACCTGTATTGGAAACTACTTGGATGTTATATTAATTATGTTCTGTCTCTGAGCAAATTAGTGGCATGGGGAACCTAAAAGAAGACAGATTTATTTTGGCTCATTGTTTTATGGTGTTTAATCTATGGTTGTAGGGAGCCCATGGTAGAGCAGCTCAGTTCTCATTGCGGTGGGCCAGGAAATAGAGCGTAAGACAGGAAGCAGGCAGGAATAATATGCCCCTGATGACCTAACCAAGAAACCTAGTAGGCCCCATCTCAGGAAGTTTGCAGACCTCCTCAAATACTACCACCCTCCAGTGACTAAGCTTTTAAAATCTGAACCCGTGGGAGTCATTATATATTCAAATATAACAGGTGACCGACCAGACATGTACTCAAGTGTGGAAATATTATAATGAATAAGTAAAGCTAGAAATCAGATAAAGTCTTGTGAGTCGATCTGTTTTTGAGTAAAAATATTCTCTCTCCTTTTCTTATCCATATTGTGAATTCATTTACTGTGACTAATTGGGAGTTATCTAAATAACCTATTCTCCTGCTGTCCCTTTAGGCATTTTCCAGTCTCTGTCTCCAGGAAATAGTAATTTCTAAGTAAGGCAGGGGCAGGAGGAAGCCATGTGGGGGAAAGCGAATAATTTGTCACTGTCACCCACAAAATGAAGATGGGAACATTAAATATGAGTCCAGATACCAGCTCATACAACCACAACCACGAACCATCTCTACATGTCTGTTTGGATTTCAAGAACAATACGAGAAAGTAGGGTGAGGAACTAAAGGGGAAAGAAAAAGGGACAGAGAAAGTTCTTTCCCCAAGAGACAGTGTGTGGGGTCAGGTATGGCAGGTAGGTGGTAAGGGTCAGCACTGCCCACTCTCAGGGGAGGCATGTAGAAGCAGGGCTGTTGAGTGACATGGACACTGAGTATCCTGACAAGGCATCATCCTGCAGACTAGTCAGGAATGCCGCAAGTGTCAGGCACGAAGCATCAGCGGGGATGGTCGCCTCTACATTCAGAGCCTGTCAGATCTGCTACTCCACATAAGCGCACTTTGCTCTGAGGTTAAATGAGATGGCATCCATTTGGCTGCTTTAACCACTGCCCTGAGTCTCATCACTGGGGTTAGAATGTATGGCTGCACCTCCAAAGACACACATGTGTCTTTCCACATTCCACATATCGCTTGTGTCACAATCAATGCTGAAGAAACTATCGAAACAGAGTTGATTCAGATTTGTTTGAACATCCAACCCCTTAGGCTCAGAATTCCAGGGTTTCCACATGCAGACTGACATTTCCACAGACTGGCATGGCTAAGACTCCACCCCCACCGCCCCCATGCCTGTGTGTTAGGAGAGGGACCTACAGGTGTACAGTTACCCCAGGAAGTACTGTTCTCACTCCCATTGGTAGAAGGGGGATCAGAGGCATAGAGTAGTTACACTCAATAAAGCAATATGACCCAGGCCTTGGCTCCATAGCTCAGGCTGTGCCACAGCTCATGCTGTCTTCCAGGCTGGTTCATTCTGCTGTCTCTCAAGAACACTGGAAGCTTGGCATGTTGAAACACGCCTTATCTACACACCAGACCTTTTAATACTTCCCTCACTCGCACATGCTGTTCCTGCTTCTTGACCTGCAGATCCCACTTCACTCTAGGGGTTGCTTTTCTTACTTTATTCCAGTCAAGCCAGTGAATTCACCCCTGAGTTCATCACTTTCCAGAGCAACAGCATGTGACTTCTGTCCACTTTGCTTTGCTTTGCATGCGCCTCTGCCCTCTACACTGGCTGCATGTGCACATAACTCTTTAGACATCACCACATGGCAGCTACTGTTACTGTTCCCTTGCACAGGTGGCAAAAACAAGGCATGAAATGTCAAGTGATTGCCTAGGGGCCTAACACTTGTCTGTAGTCTCAGGGTTCTGGTAGTTGTGAGCCCTTTACTATTCTGCTGCGTTACTCTAAACTTCTAATTCCCACTGGCTTCAGAGCCAGAATCTTCTATCAGACTCCCAGTAGCACATAGCACTATGGAAAGTTAAGTGCTGGTGGGTGATAAAACTGGAGTCTAAAGGTTTCTCTATATTCCAACAATCTTTCTTAGCTTCTTATAAGGCACTGAGGCAGGATGGGGAATTTAAAAAGCTATTTCTCTTTACTCAGAGACTGTATTCTGACACTGATCTATCTGAATGTGTAATTAAGAGAAAATTGAAAGCATGAAACTGAAGCAGGCCCACTGTGAAAGTCTGAGGAAGTGGCCAACAGTCACATGCAGGCTGCTGTAGGGCACTGGGTGAAGATGTGCATTTGCCGTCATCAGCTGCTGCTGTGTCACACAAAGTAAACAGGAGTGCACTGGCAGCAGCATGTAGAGCATGTGTTAAGCTTCTGGGCTCTGAGAAACAGCCCGCAGCACAAGGGCAGTCCTCGAGGCTAGTCCTCAAACACAGTGGGATCCCCTAATGGGTGGGTGTCAGAGCTGGCTTGGGCAATTATGTGTTCCTTTTAGTTGCTTTGCTAAGCTCAGCAGTGGAAAACACCAGCTCATCTTTCCAGCCATCTACCCATAAGTGAAAAGCAAACTGCAGCCTTCTGGCTAGGGCTGCTCTCAGAGAACAGACAGGGAACTGGGGCTGGTGACAAGGCAAAAGGCATGCTGCAAACCAAGGCTCCACTCTCACGGGATCAAGATAGTCCACTCAGTCACAGGGCACAGCTTGATCCCTGTATGATGCACAGAGCATGGCAAGAAAGACATGGAGACATGGGCAAGCACACAGACAGTGCTTGTCTGAAAGCAAACCCTCCTGGTCCTCTAACTTTGACTAATCCATTTGCTTCCTGAAGTATCAATTTTCTCTGCCACTAAAAGGAAATATTTCTTCCTCGTTCCTGGTGTTTGAAGATGGCAAGAAACTATAAAAATAAAACTAGTAAGAATACTAACAAAATTAATGCTATTAACTAATGGTAGTCATAAACATAAAACATAAAAACATACAAGTAGTAGTAATTAAAAATAAAATTAATACTATTCCCTCTATCCTATTTCTAGACTTGTCTAACAAACCTCATATAATAGACTCTGGGCTCTTGGGCTACTTAGAATGTCTCTATCAAACTCATCTCCTTGCTCCAGGCCTCAATGTTCTCATTTATAAATGGAAATGCACTGGCTCCAAACAAAGTTAACTAGCAGTACTGCCCTGTTCAAGACACAGGTGTGTGCTGGTGTACATATAGGCCAAGGTAAGCAAAGACATGGGCATACCAAGACACATATATATTTGTCACTTATATATAAGGAGGGGAAACTCACAGAAGCCAGTGTCAGGCTGGACATGGGACCTAATTGTGCCATATATTAAATATTACAATGAGCAAGTTAATAAACCTCAGGTTCCTCGGGCACGGAATGTAGAACACAATGGTGCTTACAGAGCAGTTCCAGGCTAATAATAGTGGCTGTTAAGGGCCTCAACCAAGTACTTGGCACAGAGTGTTCGTTCAATAAGTTGTAGGTGAAATAAAAATAAGTAGGTTGAGCTCTTCAGAGGTCACTATGTATTTTGATTGTTGACAGCTTTGCAGGGGACATTTTGGAGTTTTGTAGATATTAACAACAAAACAAAGAACTTATTCATGTATAGCTTAGAAGAACTAATTTACCGATTTAATGGCCAGCTGTGACATGGACTCCAGCCATTACATAGGATCCATGGTAAGGAATGGAATAACATACCAGGACTCCTTTTTTCCTAATTTGGAGATGGTGTTACATAATGAAGCAGGGCCCTGGCTGCCCCACCAAGCTGAACAAGAACACATAGATTTTTCAATTCAGCTCTGACAGTAATTTTCAAGCATAGCCAACGAGTGATACATTGTGTTTGTGAGCCTTGGTTTTCTCATCTGAAAATTAAAGAATTTGGTATAGAAACTCTTTGGGTAGCCTTTTTGTTCCCAAACTGTGTGATCACTCATTATCCAAACAGGAGTGTGTGTGTATCAAACTGCAAACATTATGATTTCACAGCAGGGTCACAGCTGCACATACTGAATCACATGGCCCCAGATTTAAAGAGGGGTAAGCTGGGGCCCACTGCAGCCCCGAGGCCTGGATCTTACCCAGCTTTCTGTCTACAGGTAAGACTGGTCGCCTGGCTCAAGCCAGTCCTCTGTGGTTCTCCAATAAAGTCCTGGAGCCTGGGAACAGAAATCCCCAAATCTTCCACCCTGAGTGCCCGCTGTGTGCCTTTACTGTTTATGTGCCTGCCACACTCATACAGCTGCCTAAAACCACAAGCCTGAAATCATATTAACTCATTCTTCCTTCTGCTTCTGATCATACCCAGAAACTCCCTGAGCTGTGCATTCTCTATCTGCTTGGGGCCTGGCACAGCCTTTCTCCCTCAAGACTCCACATGTGGCTTTATCAGTGGCTTGGAATCCCCTCCCTTTCTACTTCTTTTTTTTTGGTACCCTTTGAAAGAGCTTTCTGTTTTCCTAATGCTCCCAGTTCTTGGTCTGGATCTAGACCTGGCTCGTTCAAAGAAACACTCAGCTCTGGTCTCATCTGCCCACCTGTCAGTTGAACATCAGTACCACTCTGAACTCATGTTCCCAGTGCCAGGGTGTCCCTGTATTTTAGCTCCTCTGGGTTCCAAGTGACATCTTGCAAACGTGAAGTCAGATTCCCATCTGCATCATTAAGGTTTTAAATCTTTATTTTTCAATGTCCCGCTTCCTGGATTCAGCAATCTCTACTGGTAAGTCCACAGAATCCTTTCATAGTTGTTATGTCAATGGATTTGTGCTGGATGACAGGCATACAGGAAAGCCGAAATAGGTAGAATAAATACAAAAGAAACATACCAGAGAGGACAACTAATATTCTTGGAAGAGTGAGATTTGGGTAAGTTATTGTGGTGGTAACAGCCTGACTGTGTGCTGATGACTGAGTGGGACTGTCTAGGTGAGAAGTGGATGCCCTAAGCAGTGAAGCTTGGGTGTAAAGGAAAGAAGCACAAAGCATGTGCACATGGGGGAAAGGCTGGCTTTCCCAGAAGCTTGATGTCACAAAGGGCAGCTGCTGCAGAAACCAGGCTGGTCCTGAACCCTCAATCTCCACTCCTGTTTCCCTTTCTCACCCAGCCACTTTTTCTGAGGAGTCTCAGAATCTTACTTTAAAAAGTACCACATGGGTAGGAAGTAGTTTCCTGACTTCAGCCATCTCAGGAACAAGTTCCACCTTGCTGGCAGGATCAAAACTGAGTTCATGTTCCCAGGGCCAGAACCCAACTCCTCTCCTGCTTCTACAGATGTTTCATGGTTGCCTGTTAACCAGTAGAGGACACACGTCTTAATTGTGTTATTTGTCTTGACTTAATTGACTATACAAGCAGCTTGTTCACTCCTTTGTTTCCTTATCAATATAAAATGGCAGCCAGACACTAGGAAGGGACCTGGCTGCAAAAACTGAATCAAGGACCCTGAAACCAGGTGACCTGGATAAGGACCAGTCAGTCACCAATGTTAACTTCCTTGCTTAAACCCTACGGTCTGTTAATGCAACAGCCTACTCCAACCCCCTTGCTTTATGTTTCCATCTTACAAAAATATACAATCTTCCTTTGAGGATGTCATTCAGATCCCTGACTGGCCGCCTCCCTGAGCACTCAGAAAATAAAGCTTTTATTTATTTTTAAGCTTCCATATCTGGAGTAAGTTTTCTCAGCTTCCACTCGAACCCAACAACATTAGTAAGACCATTTTTTGGCTTACTTCTTGCTCCTAGAGAAATAAGCTGAATTGGTAATGGGGCAGATTACCCTTGTGGGTACTTAGAGATAGAGCAAGCCTTCCTAGCCCCAGTGGTAGTGAAATCTATGGCAGGGAGAGCCTGCACTGTGTGGGTTGCACTGTGGCTGGCAACATACATGGTTTCATTTTGCTACACACCAGTGATAATTCTGCCTCTTCGGATGTTTTCAGATCCTACTAAGTGGAACATGGGTGCCTAAAGTCAGCCCCTATTTAAGATTGAGTAGCCTAGAGAAAATAATGGAAACTAAAGACTCGATCTCAAGTACAAAGCTCCAGAAGACATTAGTTATGTGATTTTTGGAAGTCTTGCTTCGTGCCATACAACAAGGGAACTAATCTTTACCCAAGAGAATTGCTGTAAAAAGGTAAAAAGTATGTGAAGCAAAAGGCAGAGCCCTGGAGCCTTAGAATATGGGTGGGAAATGGTCATGTACTGAGAATGGTGGTTCTTATTAAAGATGCCGATATTATTGATGTATTATTAGAAAAAAGCAAAACTGAAGTTTAAAAGTGACTGAACAAATGTATTCTACTTTCTGCAACATGATAACAGCATGACCTACTGCGAGTGCTGTTCGAGCCATCACTTGCCCAGGGATCCTTCTGTAATTTCCTGTCTCAATTTTGAGACCATTTCATGTTTTACCAAAGCCTTCCATGCTTAACACAAATAACTGTAATTACAGCACTTACTTGCCTGTTCACTAGGCTGCAATTTCCCAAAACTCTTCTGCTCTGTCACATTCACCCCCCCACCCCATCTCCATCAGCGAGTAAAGCTGCTCATCAGTGGATACCCACTGAAACGCTTTTCTCATCAAAGATCTGTTACTCAGTTAGATATTCTAGGGGACAAATTCAAAAGTAGAATGGTCACAAAGTAATCGGCCCCTTATTCCATGTCGCACAGTGATAAATATGATCCATGAAATCTGACAAGACAGGCTTAATCACAAGCCTCCACCTCACCACGTAGTTTTTGACAAAGTCAGGCAGTCATACCAGCCACTGCTGTCTCACTTGACAAATGTAGGGGAAGAGCAGGATGTACAGAGCTGCTTTCTGAACTTCGTGTGAGATAACAAGTCACGTCTGTTCTTGGGTCCATAACTCAACTCTAAGACTCAGGTGCTCCCATGGCCAAATAAGGGTTGACATATCTTCTCTGTACAATTACAAAGTTGCTATGAGGAGTGACTGAGCAGAAATGTGCTTCTCGGGTCTAAAGTTGAGAAATATAACTGACCATTGCTAATAACAATGTCTGCTATAAAATCACTTTATCTCATATACATGTGTACATATTAATCATAAGTAAATACGCCCCAAATCACATCATTCAAATCTGCTGCTTGTTCACCCTCTCTTCCAGAATATAGAAAATGGTGAGATAAGTAACTGGCATGGTTTGTCACTAAAAGAACTGCTTTGTCCTAGCAAGGCAAGGACCAGAAGTTCTTTCTCTAAGACTGGCTAAATAAATTCTTCTGCCATTAGAAAAACAAACAAACAAAAAAGAAAACACAAAATCCTCATTTTGTTTCAACACAACTCAGAAGAGCAGTTTAAGCCAATGCAACAACTGACAGAGAAGCCAATGTTGACAATCAAAAAATTGTGGTCAACCCAGCAAAATGTATGATTTTGACCAAAGCATACTAATATGAGTGTAAACATAAACTATGGAGATTTTAAGACATTTAAGAGTAGCTCAGACCTAATGGTTGTTCCTGTAGAACTGAACCAAGTACAGTTACCCCACAAGGACAGCTGCTTCCCAGCTGAAATAAGTGTCTACTGGTAAGAGAACACCATTCTTTTATTCACTCAATCTCTAATTGTGACGCTAGCTGCTCAGGATGAAGTGACAGTATGCTATAAGAACCTACACACGAGTAAGTAAGATGGCATTGGCATACAAACCAGCAAGCATCAGATACAGCACGAACACAGACAAAAGAGGGTGAGTCAGGGAGTCAGGGAAGTCTTCCATTAGAAGATGGCAGCACCTTCAAGCTTTGACAGAAGCTTAATCAGAAGTTTGTCTGATAGGCAAGACCCACTGAAAGGAGAGGGGCCCAAGAGAGAAATGAAGTTGTTATTTCCTTTCAGGACAGTTGGGGCGCTGGAGCCAAGAACAGACCTGGAACAAAGTTAATGCTATTTTTACAAGCTAGAAAAATACCAGCAGCAGGAGTCCTGGCCAGAACCACCCCCACAAAGTGCAAACAAAACTCCTCCTATCTGCTGCCTGTCTGCTGGAGAACTCAGTAACCAGTCCCTTAAGAACAAAATGTTCTTTTATCTTTGATTTTTCATTCCCACAAAGTCCTTCCTCCTCTGTTTCCAGAGCTGGAAAACACATGAATTGAGTTGTGTTGCTCTTTGATCTTTATCTTCCCCTCCCAGGCTGTCTTTGGGATTGAGAGTCTATGGGGTATTTCTGCTGAAAGTTGACCCCCTCCTCCTGGTCAGAATATGGGGTCCATAGCTGGTCAGGTCAGGCCAGCATATGACATCCCATGGTTGTCAGGGCAGTTTTGTGAGAGGCCTGCATGGCATCCCACTACAAAGTTAGGCTCTTATATTGACATTTGGGGTCTCAGCACTAAATTCATCCAACCAGTTCTTATGACTGTTTCTGGAAACCTATACAACTGAGAGTACTGAATTCCACATTGATTTAGAGGACATGAGAAAGACAAAATCGGGGCACCTGGGGAGACAGAGGGAGGTCAGAGCTTTGGATTCTTCTTTTCTGCCTGTCTATCTCCAGGGAAAGAAGTGGAAGTTCTGCTGAGAGATATTTCGCACCTGGGAGGGAACTTCATAAACAAGGCCTTATGTGAATGAAAGGCCTCATCCACTAAGCTCTTCCTTTCTAATAGGCATTTGATTCTGGGGTGAGAAAACCAAAAGGAGAGGCTTCATTATTGGGTGCCTAATATGTGACAGACCACTATACCATTTGCTTTAAGGGGTGGGTGTATGTATGTATATGCGTGTGTGAGTGTGTGTGTGTGTTTGTAATGTATATATCACCAGTTTTCACAGAAAAAAAGATGAGCCATTGCTAATCTTTCCCATCAAAGAGAAAACAAAAGTTTAAACAAGAATTTACTCTGGTCAGAGACCTGCTATCTCCAATCAATACTATAAAGCTACATAAACACAGAGCAGAAGAGAACAATGCAAATCTCTCCAGAAAGAATGACACTTGTCTGGTTTGCTCACTGCTGATAATCCCCAGATCCAGACCCAGAACAGACAGGTCTGCGCATGCTTGATAGTTATCTTCAGTCTGTCTGTGGTCAAATGGTCTTCTCAGGTCTCTTGGGCCTCTGTTCTCCTCTGCAACCCAACATGGCAGGTGGACAACAAGTAGAAGTTTTGCATCTGGGCCTTCCCAGATATCCTAATCCTGAGCCGGCTACAAGGTGATGGGACAAGAGACTAGAAAAGAAGCTCTAAGGATCAAACTTGATCAGAATTGTCAGTAATGAGAATCCCTTCACCTGCCTTCCCCAGTCAGCACAGGCCTGAGTTCTGTCCTTTAAGAACCTAAGAATTTACTCTATCTTTGAACTTCACAAACTTACTTTCCATAGGTGGGGAACTGATTAATGAATGTAAGAGAACTTTAGCACAAAAGACATAAGCCAAAAAGTCTGGAGGTAAAATTTCTGCCAGTAAACTCTGCGTTTAGGCAATAAATTGGGGCCATCTAGGAGTTTCTCCTCTCAGACAGTACAGAGTGTCCTGGGCAGAAATATGACAGTGTATTTTGACTTGTCCTTAGAGAAACCAGGGAAGTGCACAAGGAAACCACAATGCCTGCAGCTCCCCACTACAAGCCCTCCTCCCTGAAGCAAGGAGTAGCCACAGACAAATGTTTGTCACCTGGGTGAAGCAAATGGTTGAAATTGTCACCCCAGAGACAATTGCAAAAGACAATGAAGAAAGCTTCCCTGACTGCCTCTGTGATCTGCCCATCAGGGTGACTGTGAGGCAGGAACTCTCCATGTCTATCCACACCTCCAGTTCTGTCTGTGACTGTACTTTAAAGCCCAACACACAACGTCCAACACACGATGTTCTACTCAGAAGCACTGCTCATACTAGGAAGTGCTGGGGAAAAACAAGCTTGCCTGTGGCCAGAGCCACAGCACACCATACCACCCAGTTATCACATATGCAGTATCCTTGTTTATTCTGTCTCTGGACCAGAGCCTGAGAACAGGAAGATGAAGAGGGATGGAACCCTCAAGCTGATAAGTGCCATCCAATCCACACATCAGGAAACAGATGAACATTCCCTCTAAAGCTTAACACAACTTGACTCAACACATTCCTTAGCTACCTACAGAATCACAATACAAGGTTCACCACTGGGAATATGAGATGGATAATAGGATGTCCTTATTCTCTAGGAGTTCACAGTCTGGTAGAAAAGAAATCAGATCAATCGTGAACTTACAATGCACTGTGATTATTTCTTCAAATAAATACATGTGATGAAAGAAGCCCGATTAAGAGAACATCTAAAACTGGCTGTTCCACTCAACTCCCTGCACAGAAGGAATCTTGTATAGATCCTCCAATTGGAGAGAGTTACATACCTGGTAACGACTGTGGTCTGCAACACCCTCCCCCAATGAGACAATGTTGACAGGTGGGAGCTGTAAGTGGTGTTCAGGATAGCGGAGCTGGGTATTAATGAAGGGGCTCTCAATGAAAGCTGACCATTCCACTTTCATGTTTCTTTGTCTTCCCACCATGTAACACAGACAGAACCTTACTAGATGTGAGTGTCCTGACCTTGTATTTCCAGGCTACAAAAAGTACAAATTTACACTCTTGGTGTCTGTGGCCTCAGGAATTCTGCTACAGCAGTGTAAAGTAGACAGAGACTTTAACTATTGCTTCCAGGCAGAGAACATATGTGCCAAGACAGAGATAGAATGGAATGACATCTGGAAACACAATATACACAAGTCCTTGAAGGAGTCTGCCCTTGATTCTAAGACAGAGGTTCTCAGCCTTCCTAATGCTTGACCCTTAATGAAGTTCCTCATGCAGTGGTGACCCCCAATGGTTAAATTATTTCCATTTCTACTTTGTAACTGTAGTTTTGCTACTGTTATGAGTCAGAATGTAAATATCTGTGTTTTCCATCTTCAGCAGCCGTCCGACAGGACGTTCGACACCTAAAGGGATCACGACCCTAGAGCATCACTGCTCTAAGGTAAAGTGTGAATCAACAATTAAGATTTGGAGGGGGCTGGAAAGATGGCTCAGTGGGTAAGAGCAGTGATTGCTCTTCCGAAGGTCCAGAGTTCAGATCCCAGCAACCGCATGGTGGCTCACAACCATCTGTAATGAGATCTGACACCCTCTTCTGGTGCATCTGAAGATAGCTACAGTGTATTATGCCGGAGTGAGCAGGGCTTGAGTGAGCAGAGGTCCTGAGTTCAATTCCCAGCAGCCACATGATGGTTCACAGCCATCTATACAGCTACAATGTACTCATACACATAAAATAAATAAATAAATCTTAAAAAAAACAATTAAGATTTGGAATCTTACTAGACTACCCGACAGGCTAAACTCTTGCCTCATTTCTCAAACAGCTAAAACTATAGGTACGTGTACATGTCTCAAGTTTTGTGACTATAATTCATTATAAGACTTTCATTTTGGCCTGGTATATACATACATGCACTCCCAAATGGAAACATAGGTCCACAACACAGTATTTATTTACCTTTACCATGGGAGACGCAGTCTGCTGTGCTCTGACTTACTCGGGTCTACTTTATACCATTTGAATAGAATGGATATGTCTTGTATTGAGATTTGTGTTGGTATATTTACCTTATGAATTACAAGCCCTAATTTGGAACAAATGCTCTTGTCCTAAAGACTAGGGAATGATATATGACTATAGTAAAATTGAGAGATTCTGAGAATCATAGTATACAAAAAATAAAAAAGAAGGAATCTGGAGAAGAGATGAGGATGAGAACACAGTCTCCACATGAAACTGTAACTCTTTGCTTCACTATATATTTCCTACTAAAAATGGGAAAGGGAATTTGGTTCTGTTTTATTTTTTTCACTTAGATAGTTTTAAGGTGCTAAGTACTGAATCCCACACCCTATCCATGCTGGACAAATGCTTTACCTCTGAGCTCCACCACCAGCCCCAGGCTTTTTTTACATCCCCTATCTCTAGCACTATGCCAGAGGGTGGTAAGAGGTCAGTTGGATTTTGGAAAAATGAATAAACAAATACAAGAATTAAAGACTTGAAAGTTATATAGGAAACAAAATCAAGACTTCAATCAAGTAATTGAATTTATGAAAAAAGCCAAATATTTTACTAAATAAATACATTATGCTTAGAGAGATTTTGCAGTCTCACTAGTAAAAATGAATACATGAAAGGACTCTATCATTACACATTACAGATGGGCGTGAACATAAATTTTTCAATTTCAGTAAGCAACAGAACTATTTAGATTAATTTTTATATTATGATGTGTTAAGAAATTAATAATTTATAAACAAATTTTATATTTGATTAAAAGTTTTCTAACTCTATTCGAGTCCCTCCATGTATGAAGGCCTTTCATTCTTACACCTTGACTCAGCAGCCCTTGACCTTTACTGTGCAGACAGAGAAGTATCCTAGGTTCTTGGCCACAGTGTGTGTGCAGAGAACCCAGAGAGCTGGTGCTGGCAAGGGATGGAGAAGTTACCTAGCCCTCCAGCATGGGCATCAATGAGTGAGGCTGCCACCGCAATTCCAGAAGGAAGACCCAGCTCTCTTGCTGCTTCTGGTGTGAGCCCAATTCCAAGAGAAGCTCCAGGAGGTAACACAAGATTTCCTGGGTAGACAGGAGAGAAAAACAAACACCCATCAGTCTGGAATACACTAAAGGGAACAGGGGATTTTCTTAAGAGAAACTTTTTGCTCCATCCTCCATGCCTGCGTTTTCTCACCTTCACAAAGATAGAGGCCATGCAGCCATGCAATGGCCTTTTGCTCACTTGGTGACCTTGGTATGTGCCTTTGATATGCATGTAAGCACAAACTCCAAAAGAAACAGAAAAGTGACTTCTGTAGTTGCTTCCTGTCATAGGATAAGGGGAGGAAATATTTTGTTCCAAGAAAGAATTTCTTAAGTTTTGTGTTCCAGCTGGATGAGATAGCCCAGCTGAAACCTCGGGGGGTTCCATGAGGCTACTGCTTACACAGAGACAGTTCTTTGGAATTTTGCAATGCAATGACCTTGATATTTCTAGCGACCTTGAGTTCTTACAGTCAGGAAGGCTTTTAGTTAATAATTTATTGATTGTCTAGCTTAGTGTGGGCATTGTGGAACGGTAAAAGGCTGTACTTGTTTTCCACCTAGTTAGGGAGATGAGATAAAGATACAGAAAACCATGCGAGGCAGAAGAAAAATCAAACAATCTCTCTGTTGTTGGCTGTTTAACAGAGGCCAAATCCCCTTCAGTCTATATGCATCTCTGCCCTGCAGGGGTTGTATAAGACTTATGCCATATGTATTGTATCATGCAATCTCTTTTGTGCCTTGTAATTCTAGGATGGGCAGAAATGTCTTAGGATTCCAGTTCAGGAAAAGGTGAAGGCAAATGGCTCCAGCAGCCCCTGCTAACTGAAAGTAAAGCACCTCTGCAGTCCACGCTTACAACTACTTTAAATAATGAATTTCTGTTTGTAACTAACTCTAAAATTAGGTTAGCCCCAAAGACTGATATCACTATGGTGCGTTTTAGAACTTCTTTATTCAAAACTGATTTTAATTAATTTATACTTAAAATGTAAAACCGTTGAATTTGTGTTTTGAAAAGTGAAGTGTGTTTGGAATGATCTGCATGTGTAATTTTACTTTTCCAGCATTCATTTAAAAAAAGAAAAAAAATTCCCAGTGGAAATCTAGTATGCAAATTGGAATATCTTTGGTGAGAAATGCAGAATATACAGCAAAGAGTCATTCTGTCAGGAAAGGTGAATGCAAAACATCTCACTATTAATCTCATATAAGTTGGGAGGCTATAGTTTATTGTGAATGTCTAGTGTGGATAAGATCCTGGGCTTTATCTTTAAGAATTGTTAGACCAATTGTATGTTGAAATGATTTTTTTATCTATTAAGTTAAATAAGATATATCAGAATTAATTCATCTACTTTTTTTTAACTTTATCACGAGGCCCAGCAGAGTTTAATTGAATGATGCTGGTCTAAAACAGGGCACAAACATGAGTAAAAGCAGGCTAACCTCTGGCCTGTGCTGATTTCCCCAGGTATACGAACTGAGGAAGAGCTGTGTTCTAGATTATGGAGAGTCTCTTAATTATGTCACCATATACAGTTGGCAAATGTGACAGACAGTCATCCTGGGATGAACCATCTAGTCTCTTCAGTGGATTATGAACACACTATACATTCTGTCACTTCGTTTTTGCTAAACAATGTCTAGGAAGAGTAAAATAGTATCTGCTCTGTCCCCATCTCACTGCCAGCTGTCAGGACACTGAAGGAATTATAAGAGTAAATTTCCTACAGCCACAGAGCTTAAGAGTGGAAGGTAGGCTTTAGAGTCTCCTCTAACATCAAATCTTATACTCTGATATCTGAAGCAGGAATTTTTCTCAAACACGTTTTGAATAAATGAAGGGATCAATAGAAGTATTTCTAAAACAAGCATCATTGTACATGTTAAAACTACTACCATTTGGAAATCCTGCCTGCAGAGTTATTTTAAGGTTTGATTTCTGTTAAAAAAAAAATGTAAAAAAGAAAACTCTGGTCTACCTTCATCATCAAGCTCTATAGTTTTAAAAGGAGTAACTTTCCTACACAGTTTTAGATAATTTGCATGGTGGACCTCTGTTCTCTGGGATGATTTAGAAAAAAGAAACTTAACTGGTAAATGAACAAATCTGTTCTTTCTGAGGAGGTTGAGGAAGACTGTGAGGAGAGCACTGGGCTATCAGCAGACCTGCTTGTCAGTATATACATGGGCTGGGAGAAGCAGGTGACACACAGAGAAGGTTAGAGAGGCAGGCCTTGCAATAACACTGCACTGACAGGCTAGATCCCACTAAACAGGCGATTTCCGAGAACATGGTGGCTTGATTTGGGTTTTTAGGTGCTCATTCCAGTAACATTTTAAGAGAGGACACACTTGAGAACAGGAAAGAAAACAGAAGAGTCACTAAGGTGAGAGTAAATGGGATGTAGGAACAAAAAAGACAAGAGAGATTTTGTGGAGCTAGAAATAACTGATCATGGTGGTAGCTTTGATCTGGGGAGTAGGGAGAAGGAGGTGCTATGGTTTGAATTCTCTTATTAAGAAAGCAAAAGCTGACTGGTCTAAAAAGATTGAGAGTGCAGACCGTGGCCAACTGCCAAGCTCAAGTCTCTTGAATATCCTCAACTGTATATTCTCTCTCAAAGGGCCCCTACCCTGTGACTCAGAGAAGGAGGGAATTCTGCTATGAGCTGCTTGCCCAACAACACTGCTGACCTGGCCAAAGTGATGTGGAACTATATCCACTGATGGTCTCCTCCGTCTCAGATAAGCATTCTCAGTCAACAACTTCTACCACATCTGTCTCAGCTCCGTTCCCAGACAATTCAACCCAGGGCAGTAAGCCAGCCTTCTGAGGCCAGTGGTCTAGGAATAAAAGTTAATGTTCGCCTTATGAATATCCCTCCTTAAAGTGGAACCACAGTGTTCAGTAATCAACTATCTAACCTCAAACAAGAAGGAACTCTGTTTATCCAAACCAAAAGGGCACAGCATGAAACAGGAAGGTGGAAATAGGTACTGTGAGAATTCAAGAAATCTCCCTTCCATCCACGTTTTCTCAGCCAGAAGCATTCTAGAAGGACTACGGCTGTTAAATGCAACTGGATAACTTTCCCAAAAGTTTTCATTTACCAGAAAATTTAATACGCCACAGCATTGTTCTTCCCAGAGCTAATCAAGATGACCCTGACTCAGCATCTGCAATCTCTCCTATGCTTTGCCAAACCACTCTCTTGTGTGTTTCACAAACCAGTTAAAAACCATGCATAGAAGCTCCATACTGACTTTTCACCTACCCTGTGCCAAGTTCTAGGTGTTGGTCAATAAGTGAAAGGGGCCCCTTTTATTTTAAAAGATTCATACTGAAGTCTACAACTAAGAGGTTGGGAAACTAAGATAGTTATTAAAAATGGAGACTATCTCAAAAAAGTAGCATGTATGTGATGTGCCTGAAGAAATGAGGAGGGCTCCTTACACTGACCTCAGAGAATGAATGAAATCTTCAAGGTAAAGATAACACCTGGGAAGTGGTTGGAATGACTTCCAAAGGTGAACAATAGATGCTACCATACTAGAATCAGAATGCTCCAGAAAGTAGCTCCATCAAAAGAAATGGTGGTTCAACGTAGGGAGTCTAGGTGGGATAGGAGTTAACCAAACTATCCAGCCGAATAGAATATAAGCACTGAGGAGGGATGGGGAACAGGGGGTGTTTATGAAATGGGCAGCACATGGCTGTAGACAGCAAGGCACGGAGGACCTGTCCATGCTTGACCCTTGGATTTGGTTTTTTCAAAATATAAACCTACTGTGTGAGGAAAAGCTAGCATAGGAAACATTAGTTTACCTTTCAAACACCCAAACAAGTGAAAAATGCAAACCAAAAGATATGCAAAAGAATATGACTTTGATGTAAAAATAACAATGTTGATAGATGAATTTATAAAACTACATTCCTAGGAGATAAAACACACACACAAACTGTTTCCAATGGGGGTGTGGGGGAATTTGTGCTTTTTATTACCCCGTGCTCTGTTATGTCTTACTCAGAACAAATATTTCTTATATAATAGTTTTAGAGGTGTTTCTCTTCTGGTTTGGTTAGAGAGAAAGAAAGAAAGAAAGAAAGAAAGA